>NJDC01000900.1:150283-162805 GCA_002245475.1 Calephelis virginiensis | reverse complement strand
TCTATTGCGTCTATGGTGTCTATAGGTCACAGCTCTTTCTTACTATCAGAAGAGTCGTGTGCTTGTTCGTTGCTTGTTCCACAAAAATGTAATAATCCTATTAATATTATAAATGCGAAAGTTTGTAAGTATGTATGTATGGATGTTTGTTACTCTTTCACGCTCGAATGGCTGAACGGATTTCTCTGAAATTTGGAAGACAGATAGATTGTGACCTGGATTAACATATAGGCTATTTTAAATCCCGATCGCACACCGGGTTTCTGTGAAAACGCGGGCGAAGCCGCAGGTAGCAGCTAGTGATAATAATAAATACCCCTGGACAAATCACACAAATTGAATCTAACCCCAAAGTAATCAAATTACGAGTACATGCTTGTGTTATGGGTGTTAGTCAACGATACTAATACATAGAAATACTTATATAGATACCAGAATAAATTTAATAAGCACCCAGACCCGGAAATGCAGACATCTAAATGTTCATCACACAAATAGCTTCTCCCGTCGGGAATCGAACCCGAGCCTCGCGGTTGGTCGGTGTAATCAGGCGTGTACGCTAGCCACTTGACCAACGAGATTTAAGAGTTCAATAATCATGGTAGTAGACAGGACGTCTGTCGTGTCAACTGGTAGATTATCAATTTAGAAATCTTCTACCACCTAGTAGGTTCCCACAAAAATTTCACTATATTTCTGTTTTTGTAGAATCTTTGTGATTAGATATTGTAATCGGCATACTTGTATTGCTTAATGTTTCTAAGTACCCGGCACTTATCTATTCAGGTGGTATCTACGCATAGATCTATGCAGGAACTCTTTCTTCGTAATCACTTTGTCATTACGATTATAATGATTAAACCGAACCTGCTTTTGAGGGGAGCACCGGAGCACCGACTTCCTTTTTACTAGCACCGTGACTGTCATTGTAATATTATTACGTTAATCAGTGCCTGTATTGTCCTACAAAATACACGCACGCATTCACACATACTTTTACTTCAACTCCCGGGGGTAGGCAGAGGTTTTCGAGTGCTAAACGTCACGATTTGTCACATCTGCCTAGCTTCCTCCACATACATTATCTCTTTTCATATAGAAATACTGGTTTGGAAGACTGTTGACCCACTGGCAAAACCTCAGGCAACCTAGGTCCCCTATTGTAATTTACCCATAGAAAATTTAACCAGATCATAATTTAACATTATTTATTTAAAATGTTCATAAAATTAAATACCTCCGAAGAGAAAATCAAAGGTAGGTACATCCAGAGCATTCACGACTAGCCGAAGGAAGGTACTTAGTTCCTTAATATTATAGCCAGCAAACCTTGTTTTTCAGATTCCCAACCGGGAACTAAACCAGGGACTTCATCACAAGATCACAGAGGCGATTCAAGTTCATTCTAAAAAAAGGATTTACAAAACATAATAAATGGACTAACCAATATTAAAGATATGTATAACGTTACTACCACAATCCCAATCGTCTAGGTCCACAAGGACCATAATTAAATTCTAAAGTCCTTAATTGCATATGAGGAATGCTCGACGAACTGTCCACTAGCTTCAGTCTCGTCCTGCAGAGTTTGCCAGGAATATTGACCGTACGCAATATTAAATCTGTCCCTTCACTTATTTTACCTAATTGAACATTCCTCAAATACCAGCTAAGCTGTTTAATCCTGTGCATTAGGTTACATTCCGAAATACAATGTATAGTATTTTATAGAAACTGTAAACTGAAATTCATAATTGGGGTCACCTTTTGCTTTTTACATTAAATCTAGGAAGTTTTTAAATCGATATTAATATAAAATTAGCTATTACCCGCGGCTTCACCTGCGATAAATTGAAATGTAAGCTATCCTCTTTCAAGTTAGGTCAAACCGCACACGGTGTTTGAATTTAATTGAAATCGGTGAGTCCATCGCGGACAAACAACGTGACAGGTATTATGTATATGTATTTGCATATTATTATATATATACATATATATTATTATATATATGTATTTCGATAAAATTAGAAATGTTTCAAAACCCCCGGGAAACCCTGCTCGCAATACAGCTAGCAACCATCTAGATTACGTCAACTATCAAAAAACATTCACATCGAAATTGGTCTACTCGTTTAGATGTTATGATGCCACACAACCAAATACCTTAAACTTATAACAGACCTCTTGTTTCGTCAGCTGTAAAAAATATTATTTTATGTGGTGGCAAGGACTATCACACGCTGCATAGCTTCTACTGTTTCTACCATCAGGTAGAAATTATCGTAAGACTACTATCTTAAAAACCTAGTTTACCGTTTCTGACTACATGAAACCGCTTACTAAGATATTTATGATAATCTACTTAAAATGTTCAAGACAATTTCAGGCTCAAGCCGTTAAACACTAGATATAAAAACTCAACCTAAGATTTAATTCCGTAACCTCATACTAGTATTTAAACTTGAACAACTAAAACACGTTGAATACAAAACTTAAAAATCAAAACAAACTAATTTCCATCTTTCTACCAATCACTAAAATTAGGGCAAATCAAATCTTAACAAGGTGCCCAAATTTAAACAAATTATTCGAAATTATCTAATCCCGTGGATATAATAATAGAGAGTAACAATTTATAAGAATAAAAAACTGGAAAATATAACAAGACAGTAGCAATAAGGTATCGAAAAAAGTTTTATGAATTCAGGTAGACATGTCTTATGTAATACGAATTGTAAAGATTGGATTGCCTCTCTAGTTTATCGATCCAGGTGTTGGACTTGACTTCATGAACTCCTGGGTTCAGACTCCGAGTCGAGCAAAAAAAAGAATATGTGGTTTTCTAAATTTTCTAATAAAAAGCAATGTTGTCCAGGATTGGGTATGTGCCCCGTTATCGATGGTCTTGCCAATTATCACTTTGTATGGGACTTATTATCTTCTGCTAGTCGTGGGTGACCTGGTTGTGCCTCAGGCTACCTATTCGGGGGATATGGGCGAGAAGATTTCTTTTAATGATTGGTATGCTATTTATTATTATATTTTATAGAGAAACATACAATTCTAAATTTAAAATTCAAACTCGGCCTGGTTTTAAATCGATTTCAACATGATGATATCTTGATGTGACTACCTCATCGCCTACTGGTGGTATTTCTAGTGATTTACATTTATAGTCTATTCCAACTGTGTTATTAGACATTACTATCTTTTAAAGCGCTTTTTAGCAGCTGTGCTTGCCACTGTCGTATTCCTAGATAAATAGCAAATTTTCCAGTAGACTTGTCGAGGACAAATTGTTTGATGGTCCGGGTCTTCTTTGCATCTGACTTTCTGCCTAGCCGCTCGCAGGAGGCGAACAAAGCGAAACAGGTTATGCTGGGGTAGGAATATCTTACCTATATATAAATACCTCCATAATGACTATGTCATGTTCCGGTCAGAAAGGGTAGGGTAGCCGGTATATTTACACGAATGGCCTACTACCCCAACCACAGGGCAGTGACGCACCTACATTATCTATAATATCTATAGATTGCCGTTACCCCTTTTTATCAAAGGAGAAGCGTGCTTATTCGCTCTTTTCCATAAAAATACAAGTGACCTAAGACTGCAATCATACTATAACAGTGCATCAATAGAACTAATAAGTTATTCACTGAAAACTACAATATTAGGGCCCCGTTACACATTTAAGGTGCAGCGATCACTGTTTCAGGACGGATCAGGAAATTTATGAAAACCGTCTGCATTCACTATTAAATAATTTATTTATTTATTTATTTCACACTTTATAGCAAACAAAAAACAAAAATACACAAAATACATGAGAAGTAAAAATGCACAAAAGGCGAGCTTATCTCTAACTAAAGAAACTTCTTCCAGTCAACCCAAAAAAAAAATGAAACTGTGAAAATAAAATGGAAGACATCGTGTACAAAAAACAATTAACCATAGCTATACTTAGAACAAATAAATAAAAATATAATAATAAAGTATTTAAAAATAAAACAGGTACAATTATAATTATTAAAATATCTTAGTAGGATAATATATCGGTATGTTATTGTGTCAACGATAAGTAATGTTCCTTCAATCTTATATTAAAAGTAGGTAAACAAGGGCTGTCACGAATCACGAAAAGAAGGGAATTCCACAATTTGATGGATTGGAAAGTAAAAGATTTAGAATAATAATTGGAGTGCGAAGCGGGAAAACGAAGCACAGAGCTACGGTTGGAGCGATATGGGGAATCAGCAGAGTACAGAAAGCTAAAACGCTCCCGCAGGTTTGAGGGGGCTGACGGATTGTACGGAATATTATATAGGAGAGATAGAATATGTAAATTTCTGCGGAGTCGTATAACAAGCCATTTGAGTTGAGCTCTAAACATGGAAACCTGGTCAACCTTACGAAGAACTTACTTATTTATATAATTTAACTATAATTACCTAATCCCTAATAGGCCTAACATCCCGGCCTATGGTTGGCAACGCACCATTACCACCTTTGGTGTCTCTAGGTGGCGTGAATTTCTTACCATCATCAGGATATCCGTCTGCTTGTTTGCCTACCATTATCATAAAAAAAGTGTTAAAAATCGACATCGATTCAAAAATTGAGATTTTTTTGAGATTCCAATAAAAGATGCAGACTTGGTAGCAATGGAACTTAATTAGCCATTTAAACTTCAACAAAATAGGACCTCAGAAGTACGTCCTTTTAAACAAAAAAAGAATGCTTGAAATGTAAAAATGCTAGAAATGACGGTGAAATCTATTGAAAAATAAAAAATATAGAAGTCAAAACTTCAAAAAACGAGATGATATGATCTCTTTTGTTGAAGTGGGTTAAAATACAAACATACATGCACACAAATAGAGTTAAAGACATGTCTACCTCAATTTATTACAAGTCAGTTAACAAGACGGTAGCAGTGTATCATGTAAATTGATATGAGACACGCTATTCGGTAGCGGAGCAACTGAATCAGCCTTTTTTCACTTCCCAGAATCTAATATTCGTATGTTATATGTAACATGAGTCGTATTTACGACCAATGACAATGTCTGAATTCAATGTATATCCGTTCTACTTGAATATATTTTGACAGGACGTGTTTTTGTACCTCTATATTAAAGATACTGATAATCACTTTTGTGTAGAAAATTGTTCATAAAAACACTACATTGTAGCTTCAGGTGCATCTTGAGAATTTTTTTCTATAGTATATTCGAATAGCTAATAAAAAAAATGAATTTATGGAATAGGTATTTCATTACGGTGTCAGTTTTTGCTTATTTCTTCATATCAGTAACAATTACATTATACTGACGTGACCAATTCTCTTTCGGCTCAAAACGGGACATCAATTTTTTCATTAATTAGCAATTGCATCTTTACATACTATAGCAGAGATTCCCAAACTTATTTCATATAATGCCCACTTTGAAAATCAGTAATTTTGTAGCGTTTTTTTCGTCAAAAACCTCAATAATAACATATAAATGTCTCGCCTGGACTTCAATAAAACCATTTTTTCATGTTTGTTTCCCGCCCCTCTCTAGGCTTCCAGCGCCCACAAGGGGGCGATAGCGCCCACTTTGAGAAAGGCTGTACTATAGTAAGATAGGTAAATGTGTTTTTGATGGAGAAAATTTAAATTACTGTCAATAATAAAAAAAAAAAACATATTTATTTATTGTATTACGGGACACGTACAGACTGTTGCACATAATAGAGAATACTTAAGTTCAATTTGAGACACCACGGTATACAACCGAAAAACGGGACGGTCCCGTTCAAAACGGGACGTCTGGTCACGTTAATTATACACCAGCTCGATCGAACACTGTGGTTTTCACTAGATAAATATAAATTTTAAAATAAACTTTTTTATGACATAAGATAACGAATAAGCACATCGCGCTCCTGATAAGAGAAAAGTGTGTCTAATAGACACGAAAGATGTTATTGGTGCGCCAGTGTCTTGTGGTTAGGATATAAGTCTGCTGTAAAAATCTATCGGCTACGCTACCCTGCGGACCAAATGTAAAAGTTTTACAACTTGAGACTCGAAATCCCAAAGGTTGTTGACACATATCGGATATCATTACACAATCTGATTGCTTTTAAAGCTTGTCATAAATATATAAATACACGTCATTGAACTATATACTTATGTAATAGTTTTAGGTAAAGGCAATCTTCTTGCTCAACTTCCACGATAGTCAGCGTAATCCTACACCAAGACACGACTAGAACATTTCATACACTTATCCCTTTCGCTACCGTAATATATATTATACTCGCGACTCGAGAGTCTAGGTAATAGTATTACTTGGAATTGTAACAAAGTATATTTGTAGCATATATTTCTATTTATATGGCTTTATGCAGTTCGCCTTATGTTCTGACACCTTGAAAACATTTTATTGTGAAATATCTAAGTTGTTTCTTTAGTTTCTGAGTTTGTAGCTCTTTATTTTATCATATTATTTTGTTTCTAGTGTATTACAAATAATGTTGAGCTGGGAACTCTAACATGACATTATCTCAAGATCCCATGAAAAGCCATTTTCAATTTTAAAAGAATTAAAAGCTCAAACATATGTTGGAAAGATAAAAAGGTTTGTTTTACATCCATCACAATGATATAAATACTTGATTTATCTTCTCTTCTTTCGTCGTTTACGTGATCTTATTTCGTCTAATCTGAGAACTAATCTAGACTTCAAATTGCCAATAAATTCTTTCTTATTCAGAGTTCAAACAGTTTTTATTTGCATGTCCACATTGAAAATTAATAAATTGAATTTTTTGTTATTTTGGAAACTCCAAAAGCGCTGTCAACTTAATTTCTCAACCTTAGTATCACACAAACAAAACTATTAATAGCCCCAACAAAATCTATTTGTAATGTAGTTAAGAATCAACTGCATTACATAAAACAAACAAAAAAGTCCGCATTAAAATCGGTCCTCTTGTTTATTTATGATGCTACAATCAGACACACACACAAAGACTCACCTCAAACTTATTACACTCTTCTTTTTTTGTCGTAGGTTAAATTAGACAAACTTTTTATTTATTATTTTTACATAGATCCTAGTTAAAATGTTTAATAATCATCGAATTTGAGAAAGGACTCTACTATTGGTTTAGAGTACCATTAGTTAGAAAATCAACCAAGAAGAAGAATCAACTCTGAGGGTTCTAATAACAAAGTTTTCAGTTTGTGGCCTCGATTCTGGTCTGGTGATAGCTTATAAAAACATGGACGTACCAAGTATCTTTTGAATGTTCAAAGTGAAAAAAAATGTATTATTTTCAACTTTTTTATAAACACAACGTTGGCGATAGGTTAACAATCATATTGTGGAATTTAGTTTCTTTATTACCCATGACTACATCTTCGTGGATACGGGCTAGTTGCTTAAAGATACTTTTTTTACTTACCTCAAGCTATACGTTTTTTACTATAAAATAGTGAGCACTCAGCGCTCTTTTGGTAAAACAACCACCAATCTACTACCATACTCTAAAAAAACCTTTCCGTTCCGTAGATAAACCGTTTCGAGTACCAATAAGTTAATTTAAATTCAAACGTCAATTACCGAGTACAACCACAAAGCGGTACAGGTTATAACACAATTACAATCCATTATACTCTGTGGTACCATTTAAGGAGATCTGGTGAGGCTGACCGCAGGATACAAACGCCGAAGACGTGTGTGGATATCCGACCGCCACAGCATTACGTCCCCAGTAGCTCATTGTTTGTCAGTCAGGGGGATTACAACACGACAAATGGCCTCAGATTCGAAACAATGTCTGCATGCTAGAGGAATTGGACTAATAAACACCGCTACCGATAAATAACATTGTTAAGTCTACGGGGTGCGGGAAAAGGTTTAAAACTAATTGCTTAAGTTAAATTTTATAGTTTTTGAAACCTTGCATAAATTTTAACTTTTATAATAAGCTATTTTTAACAGAAGAAACAGAAGGGAGTTGCAAATTTGACATCACAGACAGACAGTCTATTTATGGCATCATAATTTAAGAATGGATGGACCGATTTCGATGTGATTTTTTTCACTGGAAAGCTGACGTTATCAAAATGTTTTTATGGTATATTACATGAAAGATTTGTGAGAGGTTATTGAAAATTGCTAATTTGAGTGTTATTCAAATTTTTTATTGTGTAATTATCAAAAATGACTTTATTCTTTTTCTTTTAGCTAAAAAAGATCTGCTAAGGAGACTAGCTCATCTATTAGTTTCTATTATATTATATGACTATATTATATTATATCTATTATATAACTATCATCATAGTATATTGGATCTCTATTTGTTAATGTTTTTTTCTTTAAATCAATCATCCGTGTTGGTCCGGGCTCCTTTGCAGAATAGACCATCTGCCTTCCTGTAAGGCAGCTCGTAAAAGGCGAGCATAGGCTTACCGTCACTAGCACCGTGACATCTAACTAAGTGGTAGAGTTTCGCAGAGACTCGAGCCCGGATTGGTACCACCATCTTACCTATTCCTGCCGCCATACGTCAATTCTTGCCGTTGACGTGTTCCGGTTGGAGGGTAAGGTAGCCGGTAAACGTACTTTTGCTCGAGGCCTAACATCCCGGCCTCAGGTTGGCAACGCATCATTACCACCTTTGGTGTCTAGGCGGCGTGAATTTCTTACCATCAGGAAATCCGAGTGCTTGCTTGCCTTCCAATATCATAAAATAAATAAAATAAAATTAACATAAAATATAAATAAATAAATATTAAACTAATTAAAAAACAGTGCGAGCGTAGGTCAAACGAACGAATATGACGCGATATACTTAATATGACAAACTATATACATATGTATAAAAACTTAAGAGCCGTCTTTTGAAATTTTGTTTCTTTGTAGTACATTTTTTTAGTTTCTTAATGATAGAATAAAAAATCGTACTAAGCATAAAAATACTGTTTATTACTGGTCATAAAATATATAATACTGGATGTGTTATGTATATTATATTCATAGTCCTAGATACGTAGAGACGGCTATATCAATGAGTGGTTTTCACCTTATACAGTCTTCTTTAATGGTTTTTGGTGTCGTTTTTTATTAATAATTTATATATTACCCACCCATTCAAAGTGTGAAAACCCGTTGATCAAATTAATACGTTCTCAGAATTTTTAACCATATTTCCAAGATTTATATTCGCTGTTTAATAATTTGATTGCCATTTAGTTTCAAAAATGTCTGTATTTTTTAATTGCTTGGATTTTAATAACAGATACTTTGTTAGTACAAAGTGTTATTAAAAACAACTATGGTATTACAGGCACGAGATATCTTTTAGAATTCCTACAATAGGCCCTAGAATTTTATACCCTTATCGCAGTTTTAAAAAATTGCATGGACGCTATATTTTATTTAATGTCACATATTTAAGACCACTTCAACTATTGAGATGAATTTAAAAATAAAATAAATCCGAAAACTGGAATGAAATATACTACAACGATATTGTATACATTCATATAACTATACGCGAAACACATAGTACGATTGGGAGCCGGATAAAAATAAAAATAGGCTAACACAAAAAATACTGTTCTTCATGGTTTCTCCAATACCTGTACCACTCACGAAGGACATAAAATCTCTTTCTCTCTTTCTTTCTAGATGATATAAAATCTCTTTCCTGAATTTAACTGAACAAATATCTTAAGATTGATCATGTGTAGGTATATAAAACTAGTTGTACCCGCGGATCCGTTCGCAACTGTCCGTAAACGTTGACCCGATTCCAATTAGTAAATTAACGTATTTGCAACAATCAGACAAAATTTCGTATTTATAACATTAATAGTAGTATTAATATCATCGGAATTTCTTACTTAAAGTAACCTGTAGATTCAAATATGCATCTACATTCTGGATACCAAGTTGTTTGGTTATTTTATTCTGAGTATTGTTATAGCTATATTTTTTTAACTACAAAACTTATGAATTAGAAAAAAATACGGGATAATTTGTACAGCACATACACAAAACAAAAAAAAGGATAATAAAAGCTAACCAAAGGTTGAAGAGTTATAATTAAATTCTTATTTCGAATGTTACCCTTCCCCAATTGGGACCTTCTGTACAATTAAGAAAAAGTAGCCTATCACTTTTTTAACCTTCCCTGGTACATAGAGTATGTACCTGAAAAAATTCGTTATGATCGGTTAAGAAGTTACGACGTGAATCGCCGTCGGGATACAGGCATCAAAAATTGTAAAAATGCCAAAATTATTTTTGGTAACCATTATTATTTTCCTACGCCTTTTTTTCAAATTTACAGAATTAACTTTTCTATAGTTTTGTTATAAGTATCAATTAGCACCATCAAATTTTGTAAGTAAAAAAATTGTGAGCCAATAATACTTTGTCTTTATAATATTAGGCATAAAAATCTCGTGTCAAAGTATTTGCGGTCACACACTTCCAAAAAGGCTTCACTGGTTTTTATGTATACTTGCCATATATAAGAATAGGTCGTTAAGTATATTACATATCGCTCGCACTAGGTAACAGAATATATGGTGATTTAATATAAAGCAGAACATTTTCTATATCAGCTAGAATTAGTGTAGATTATAAGTAACAACTTCTACTTTTTTGAAACAATAGAACTTTGATTTCTAAACAAAAAAAATATTTCCTTCATTACGTTCATTACCTGACAGTAAAATAACTTCAAAAGCGCTGATTTTACAAATTCATTCCCAAAGTTCACCCTACTTTCTGAAAACCGCCCAAGACAATCCAGGAAAATTTCAGCGACAATTAAATCTGTATATATTATAATTGCATAGGACCTGTGTCTGTTCATTGAAAATATTCCTAAGAAAAAATGAAACACTGGAATTGGGAATTTTTGTTTGTTTGCGTATAGCAAGAAGCTGCTAAACATATTTTTTACGTAAAATTGTCTGCTACAAGCCATCAAATTACGCACTGTGTATATTTGTATTTTCTTTTACTCTAGGTTAACTGCAAAATAAGAAGATTTGACCTCCAGAAGAGGTTAGCGAGCGCGCCTAAAGCCACAGATCATTCGTGAAATCTTGGTTCGATTTCCGACAGAGGCAAGAATTAGTGTGATTAACATGTTCATGTTCCTGGTTATAGGTGTTTATTGCATTTATTCTGGTATCTACAGAAGTATTTGCACGTATTAATACTCGTATATACGATCTAATATATATACTGCTTACGGTAAAATATATTGAAAACTTGGCGTTAAATCAGTTCGTCTAAAGTCAAGAGTGTTTCGTTCCAGAGATAACGTCGCTTTTTCTACTGTATCATTTAGTTATATTTAGTTATTCTTGAGGATAAATATACTTTTAAAAAAGCAAATCTCCATTGACAGTTGGGACTATTTTTCAGTTTTTTTTTTCATAAACACGTAGATAAAATAAGTGTTTATAAAAAATGTATTATTGGTAACTGTAAAATTAATAGTTGTATGCCACTAGGTAAAGCCACAAGCAAAACGTAGTATAACCTAAATGATTGCGACATCAAACCTGACAAAATTATTCCCCGACCTCAAACCATACCTTACAAATGAACTCAATTCTCTCGGAACCTTTTGTAAATCAAATTTTGTTACCGATTCATAAAAGTACAGTTACTTACAACTTGCTTTTTCATAATTGCGAAGAGAATCATGATCTTGCTAGCTTTTAACCCCCGCATTTTCCTGCGTCGAATACATTTTTTTTACCTCAAATAATGTCGCTTGAAGTTGGTTTTGTGTTTTTCTACGAATTTTCAATAAATTCGTGTTTTTATGAACAGATTGAGAAAAGAGAGAGAGACTGAGATTACTACTGTATATGTTGCCTGGTGACATAAGCTACAAACGTATCTAATTTGGACGACAACTTTCTTTCAAGAGATTTTAAGTGATTGAGTATAAAAATGAATAAACCACTCTCTTTTCTTTTATTTAAAATATATTCTATAATGCGTTGCTCGACAAATAGACGCATATTTTTTTTAAAGACATCCTGTAATTTTTGCGGTTTTTTATGTGATCAGACAACGACAAACACACGGCTCTAGCTACCAACCTAACCTAACCTAACAACACCATAGATGTTATAGTTGCTTCGCCATCTTATGGCCGGCATGTTACTCTTATTATGCAAGTCTAATGGCTACTCTAGTCTCATAACTGGACATGATCCTGTCACGACGACGTCGGAAATAGCTAAGACGATCCATAAGCGAGTAAGTTGCTCTATAGAACTGTACCATCAGTAGTCTGGTTAGTAATGATCCATTAAACCTTTGCTAGCCTCTTACGAGTTACTTGGCAGGAAGAGAGACGCTCTTACTACCCAGTGGAACCGGCCAAAAGATTTTGCGTGGTTGAAAAACAAATTGACAAACTAATATTTTAAATGTTCTCAAATTGTACTGTATGATTGAGTTTAAGTCATCTTTTTTTATTATCAAT
>NJDC01000900.1:133130-150115 GCA_002245475.1 Calephelis virginiensis | reverse complement strand
TCGATGTAGTTAGGCGAGTACGCTAGCCACTCGACCAACGAGGCGGTTTCTTATGACCGGCATGTTACTCTTATTATGCAAGTCTAATGGCTACTCTAGTCTCATAACTGGACATGATCCTGTCACTACGACGTCGGAAATAGCTAAGGCGATAGATCCATAAGCGAGTAAGTTGCTCTATAGAACTGTACCATCAGTGGTCTAGTTAGTAGTCATCCATAAAACCTTTGCTAGCCTCTTACGAGCTACTTGGCAGGAAGAGAGGCGCTCTTACTACCCAGTGGAACCGGCTAAAAGATTTTGCATGGTTGAAAAACAAATTGACAAACTAATATTTTAAATGTTCTATAAATTTTTAAAAAAAGAAAAAATTTCGCCCAAGACAGGATTTGAACCTGCAACCTTTCGTCTCAAGCCGACGAATGCTCTAACCAATTGAGCTACTGAGGATTCAAGTCCCGTGGCGAAATTTTTAATTCCTTTCTAACCCGTTAATAGAAATTTATCCCAAGCACAGGGTAAGTGCTAAAATAAAAATACATTTTAAATGTTCTCAAATTGTACTGTATGATTGAGTTAAAGTCATCTTTTTTTATTATCAATGTCAAGAATTTAATATTATTTTTTTAAGAAGATATCAAGAATGTATTATTAATATTAATAAATAAACGTGAATAAGCCTTTTTTTCTGTCTAACCTAATTAACATATTTTTCCATACTTCGTTAACCTAGTGTAATTTTTTTATCAGTTTTATTAAACAAGAACCCCGTCTACACGCGTCTCCAAATTTTGACATTTGACACGATCCTGTAGGGTACTATCCTTTATATACAGAATATTATGTTTTACTAAGTAAAATCACCTCTGTGGTCTAGCGGTCCGGGTGTTGGACTTGACTGCATGAGGTCCCGGGTTCGAATCCCGGGTCGGCCAACAAAAAAAATTGGATTTTTCCAATTTTCTAATCAAAAAAAATGTTGGTCGGGATTGGAACTGTGCCCGGTTGGCGATAGGCTTGCCACCTATCACATTGTGGGACTTAGTGTCTTCGGCTAGTCGTGGGTGCCTTGGTTGTACCTCTGCCTACTCCTTCGGGGATATGGGCGTGAAGATACTTTTTTTACTAAGTAAAGCTAAAATCTTATAACGAATTTACCGGTTGACTTGCCCTCTAAACCGCTACATAATGTCTCAAACAAACAAACAAACTGCCTACCAAAATCACAACAATTAGATCTCTCATTAAAGGAAGCTCACAAATCACTTTTACGTGACTCAAAGACGATATTATCAAGATAAAAATAATAAACCAATTAAGTTACAAAAGCCCGGAAAATCACGTACAGATTTGTTGGAGCATTCAAGTCTTCGGAATTTTATCTTGTATCTGGCATTGTGTTAGGAAGGTGAGAAAAACTAACTCATGCGTAAAAGCATCTTATGACGCTCGTAACGGAAGAGTTCAAAAAATTGCAAGGTTATATTTATTGCTTTATTATGTTCGATAACTGGCTTTCCAATAACCCTTCGCGGGATGTGATGACCTCATCGCCGTTATTTTGGTCACTGGATATTTCACCAGTGCAAGAAAGTGCGCTGGTATGAGGTAACAACACTTCTGAATTAGCCATTCCTTCCACCATAGTGCTAGCCATTATCGTGTTCCATGGTGGCGTGTGGGGCAGCTTGCGATAGCGATCCCGGACACAAAATAGTGACTTATCAATAACATCTATGGTTTCTATCTCATCGTGACACAAGATATCATCTATTAATATTTATGACGTCTAACAGGTATACCGGATGTTACCTACTACCATCATTTATGACAGATAAAAATAAATGAAATAAACAAAAATATATATAAGTGTGTATTTTTCATGTATATTTGTTTCTATTGACATTGGGCACTTGCTGCTCTCACGTTAAGGGCTTGGTGTGAAGATATGTAAGTACATTTGTAACATTTACTTTTACGTCAATATTACTGAATTGATTTAAATGAATTTTAGTTTATATTTAAGTTAGAAATTGGAAAACAACTTTTATTCGCCAATTGTATACTTTTTGTGACGAAACAGCAATAGTCAGTAAGTTATAAAATACAATTTACAACTAGGACAAATGCTTACAAAATAAGACCCAATTTCCCTGGCCCAGCCATAGGATTAAGGGTAAATTTATATGTCTGGCTTTTTCAAATTAGATGGTGTTGCCAGGCTTAACAGTCTGAGAACAATACGCATTCGTTCTGTTTGTCTCTTAATGGAGAGGCAAATAGAGTAAGGCTTGCTATTTATTATTCTTTGTGCAAATATTCTTGTTTCAAAAAGGTTATATTTCAAGGAAGACTGCAATGCAGAGTTTTGAAAACATCAGGTTCTTAAAACTATGCAATTTTTCTGCTATAAGATAGGGAGCAAGCAGATGGCTCTCTAGATGATGAGAGACAACCGTCGCTATCTGACGGGATCCCAGACTACGTAGGTCTACCGGCTTACCTAGCTTTCAGCATCAGTTACGTCATTGACGCGAACTGATAGGACGACAGAAATGTATGGCTGTACAGTAAGTATCCTGCCATCTATTTATGACCAACTGCGTTAGTCTGATGATTCAGTATCCACCAGCGGGCGATGGAATCATCACACTCCTAAGCGTAATGAAATTTGAAAATGTTGTAAAAACTGAACTTTTTATTTATTGGACCTATAGCCATTTTCCAATTGCTGGACATAGAAAAATATTAATAAGAAAACCAAGACTTCCATACATGGGATTAAAAGCTATATTTGGTCAATGCTTCAACAATGCAGTTAGGGTTAACAACATTATTGCTAATAAAAAATAGGCTAAATACTGTTTTAACAAAAGGTTTAATAAAACATTCGTAAAAATACCTAACAATTTACAATTTTTGGCCATGTTAGGTAATAACGGGAGAAATAAGGACAGCGTCACTTTTGCTTTAAAAATTAGTTATTTTTGTAATTAAAATAATGTGTTATACTACCAAATATCATACATAGTTTTAAAATAGGACTTCTAGGTTAACCAAGTACTTTTTTTATTCGACTTACAAAGAGGAAGGATAAATTATTTTTATATGAGTTACCTCAGAACTTTCCCAATTATGTTGATTCCTTTTTGCTTGAAAGCAGGTGTTATTTGGAGGGCCCATTCAAATTTAATCAAAATCCATCCATCAACGCATTGATTATGATTATACTTAACAAGTAGTGTTTGTGTTTCCTAAAATAAACAATGATCATATTATTGAAGTAAAGTAACTGGTTATAGGTTTTTTGCGAATTTACTAGTTTTCGATTGATTGTGTTTAATTTATGTTCGAGACTGTGACAACCCTAGTCGCGATGCTCGCGGTGCTATGAATCGGTCTATAATTAAGAAATAAGTTTAAGTTACGTTTTTTAGCCAACTTTTTACAAAGCACGAACCGAGGCAACGCAATTAACCCGCCTCGTAAATTGAATGTTTGCTTATAGTGATTAGTAATTAAGTTTGTTTTTTAAACTTCGTTGATAGTAGACGTTGGCCACACAGCTTAGCTGTCCGGTAAATTGTTATTAAGTTTACATAAAAAAATACTTATGATTTTTAGATTTATCGCAACAATTTAATTACTGCCTCTATGGGCTAGTTGTTGGCTCTGACTACATGAGATCCCGCGTTCGATTCCGAGGTAACAAAGCAAAATGTATTTTTTTCATTTTTTAATAAAAATGTCTGGGATGCCGCAAGTGCTTAGTTAGCGATATATTTGCTATTGTGGGACATATTGTATTATGTGGGACATGTTGTATTAAAAGTACCTATGGCTTAACATAGGTGTCTTAGTTGTACCTCTGCTTACGTTTTACGGTGTTTATTTTTCTATTGACTTAGAATTTAATGACTTTTTAGCTATTTCAGAATTAGTGCAACTCTAGGCTAAACTGTTTTTAATTAAGTTTATATTTTCGTTTAGAAAGAAATGTTAGCTAGTTTCCATTACTCAAGAACTCAAAAGCAAAACGGTAAAAAACTGATAAGTTAATGTATTTAACTCTTGTAAATTTTAAACCCTGGCTCTGGACACCTTTAAAATAGTGAGATTAATAGACTTACAATAACAAAATACTGTGGACGATTGAAAGTGGTTTTATTCTTTATAATAATGATAGTATTTCAACAAGAGACAACAATGGCTGATGGGATGATGGTACAGCACAGTGTAAAGGAATTTTTATTCTGTATTAAATTGTTTTAATACAGAATAAAAATTTCTAACATATTCTGAAGACTATTTAACATCTCACGGCAGAAAAAAATTGAAGCCACGATATTCGTCTAAAGCAGACGATAGAGGACCTTATTTGTCTATAGAACATATTATTTTCTTTTTATCTATTAACTAGTTTATAGCTATATTTAAATAGTACTGTTATATATAAGTTAATCGCTTCAGATAAAGTTGACTTTTTATAATGGCCATTACTTTCGTTTAGGAGTGTCTTAAAATACACAAATAAATTGTGAAAACTACAACACTACAACTTTATCATTATAAAAAGAAATGATTTGCCTTAGTGGCCTAGTGGCCCGGTATTGGTGTTGACTATAATCCGACTCTTTCTCGGATCTCACTGTTACGAATGCGGTATAACACTTTATTTCAATTAAGCTTAAATTGTAAGTGATTTATTATATTGAAACCTAAATACCCTAGTTTAATATTAAAGAGACAACAGAGACTTACGTCTTTTAGAAAAATTTGGTTGCAACCAAAGAATTTTTTTGTTTAACATGACATATCTTATTATAATTATTTTTATATTTCTGAGTAATTTTGTTATTTTGACATTTTGGCATTAATATCACAATTATTATAACTTTATTTTAATAAATTGCAATCGCATTTACATTGGCCATGTTGTCGCAATTATTTGGAAATTGGATGTGCAATTATTTGTTAAATATTTAAAGGAATCATCAATTTGCGAATTCTCTATGTCTAATTAAGTGACTAGTATGTATAATATTAAGTATATTGTAATTGTTTTCTAAGTCTGTATAATGTGACGATGATAAGAGTACGATATAGTACCTACGTCGCATTTGATTTAATTACAAGAAAAATGCAAGCTAAGAATCTTTTTTGAAATTTGCGTAGGATATTTATTGTGACCAATATCGGGGTACCGAGTCCGTTGGATAGGTCGGTATTTAATAAGTAGCCAAGCCAATTCCCACATGATTAGTACGATCCTCCATCAATTATTCCATATAGCTATCTCAGTACTGTCCGGGCGAACGACCCGATCTAATTGAATTTATGCAGAATTGTGCGCTTCCTGTTATCAAATGGTTTATTGTTAATTGATTGAATATTGAGTTTTGTTATGCAACCGACGGTAAACCAATATTAATTAATTAATTAGGAGACCTTAAAATTTGGTAATTAACATATTTACAATTTACTCTATCTAAGACTTATATTGTTAAAGATATTTGTTGAGGTATTTTAATTTTAAAATTTGCTTAAAATAAATTTGCACACATTTTTAAAAAACAAAAAATACCACCTTATACCGTTTGTGTCTTGCTGACTAAAGCAGATCTACCGACCATTTGAGCTACCAAGAATGTGTTGACGTGGACTAGGTAACGTCTCAGGTTGGATTCCCGAGTGGGGCAGCTCAAAATGTATTTTTTCAATTTTCTAATGAAAAATTACCATCTGGGATTGCATGAGTGTCTAGGCGTTCTTAGATTTCGGATCTATCATATAGTGGTATCAAGCAGTAGCTTCGGCTAACTGTGAATACCCTGGGTATCCTGGCCTGTATCAACGGATACTTATTTACTCACATTAAAGATAAGCTCACGTTTTGACCATATTTTATTAAGAATTTTATTTAGCTCTTGCTATATTATGAGAATGCAATAAACTGATAAATAAATAAATTACTTCAGTTAATAATAACAGAGTAATAGGTCTAAGGATGCTGTTATTAGCGAGACTGGAAGGTAAATTGTCCTTTTAACTTTATATGACCCTTCCATGTTTTTTTATTTATATGTAGATATGGAAATATATTACTTCGGTTTGTTATTTAGATTTGTCAACCGCGTTTGTTAATTATTAAAGCATCTGTAGGGCTGTTTTAAGATAATATATGTGCAATTATGTAATTTAAAAACATAACATTTTTTTATAATTATTTATTAGCAGTAGTATGTATTATTGAATATACACAGAACATCTAACAGTTATTTATGAAACATAAATTGTCTCCATTTGTATAAGCAAACCTATTTCTTTTAACTCTATTTTTTCTATCGAAGGATTGACATTTTAGGTCAACCATGCATATCTACCATCTATCCTGCTTACATTTTTAAGATTTAGTTAATAATAAACAATCAATTATTTAATTTTGGATTAAATATTCATAGTTCGCTAAGTGTTGTTTTCAAGAGTATCTAAAATACAAATCCTATTCCAATGTCTAATTTGCATGAAATCGAGATTTAAGTGTAACCCTCCAGATCTCGCGCTAGGTACGTCGCAAAACATCATGGTTACACAAAAGTCGAATAAATAGAAAATGTTCAGAACGTACTGTAACCGTCTCTTGCAGCTACATGGGCGGCTGGCAGTCAAGTCAATCATTTGTTCAATTCCTGTCAAAGCAGTCGCAAAACCATTTCCACTGACAGTTACGAGCAGTAAAACACTTATGTAATACAAACATATTTGCCGCCTTTGCATTCCAAAAAGGAGGAGGTTGACAATCCATCTGAATGTTGTTTTGCTATTACTCCACCAATTGTGAACAGATTTTGATATTCATTTTCGTAAACTAGTTCTTAGTTCAAAATAGGTTTCGTATAAATTTGATTAAGATCTGACAAATAATACTAAGTTATATTTAATACGGCATATTTTTACTTGACGACAAAATAGATAATTAAGTATTTTTTTCAAATTTACTGCTATTTAAAGTATGGTACCAACGGGTTAACAACGTTGAATTTCATGACTAAGAATTATACGTCGCCTGTAAGTATCAAATATGAGTTATGATTTATGAATTTAACTAAATCACCTTTGGTACGAGTACATATAAGTCCTTCTTTCATTCATTCATCATTCATTCATTAAAAAGTGAACTATCCTGAAAATCATCAAAATTAATAATAATATTTTACCTAGAATTTAATATTTGAAAAACTAGGCTTAGACTGCAGGATTACTCTTGTATTGTAGGCGTAATTATCATTATTCCTTCTATCTCTGGATATAGACTGAATGGTTCATAGTCAACCTGATGCTGGAGTGTTAAACCTCTTACGTGAGTAAACTTACCAACTATCGGGTTTTGTTGCAGGACTTTTATCCCATCGCCCCATTTAGGTATTTCTAACGATTAGGCAAGAGAACTCAGACATCACCTCCCAAGTCTTACTTCTCCACTTTGCATGGTTTTTTGGCATCATTGAGAGCGAGTCCCACTTGCGTATATACATATATTCTGACTGACTGCACATGTTGGATATTCTAGTGATCTAAATTAGATGGTATTGTAATAGCCAATCCACGATACCAATAGCCAAACGATAGAAAAAAACCAAATAGATAAAATAGGAAGCCTCCTAAACGCTTGCCGGGCAATCTTCAACCATCGCAGACTATTGATTTATGAAGATTATCATCGTGCGTAATAATTCACTAAGTTTCAATTGCATAATGGCGGCGAATGCGATAGCTACCAACTCAGGGCGGACACAGGGCCATTATTAAATGAAGAGCCGTCAGTACTTCAAACATTGAACACCGAATCAATAGAGACAGATGCTTCCTTGTTTTTTAATAGACCGCCCATTTGACAACCCTAGCGTAAGACGAGGGTTGTCAGCACAAAAAAATATTTCCAATAAAAGTCTTAATTTTTGATATGTAGGCGTATTGTAAAACAAGGTCAACTTATTTTGTTAAATATAAGCAGACAAACCAACGACAATTCGTACATAAACTGAGTTACTAGTGTATATACAATGTGTATGGTATGTGTATGGTAGATAGGGAAAACTTGATCTTTAAAATTTTTGCTTTAATTTATTAGTGCTAACCTAGTAGTAAATATATTTAAACGAATTTATATGTTAAAATATATAAATAACAAAAATAAAAAACACAATATATTTGATTAAGTTAGATATTTGCACACCACAATGTGGTATGAATAAGTATTCTGTAACAACTTTTAAACACACATATTCCGCAAACAAATAAATTTCATTTCATTTACAAACTTATTTTATGACTACACAAAAAATAACAGCACTGAGATATCACTAGTTAACAACACGCAAGTTTAAGTACAGAAAGGTACTTTCAATCCTAGCCGTAACCAACCCTTAAGCCATATTGAAACTTGAGGAATCATCTATAGACTCACTGAGTGTCGCTGGCACAATATTAGCGACACTACGATATATATGGTTGTCAACTTGAGCTTAAGAACACATTAATATTATTTTATTAATTATTGTTTCGGACTTTTTTCATTATGTAGAATAACAATCAAGCAGACAAAATTCACGTCATTATGAAAAACACGCTGTACGGCAGTGTGCTTAGAGCTACTAGTAATCCGCTAGCATATTGTTTTCTGGGAGTATCACAAACAAAACATACCTAAATTTGCGGAATTTCTTTTATAACTCAAGAAACTTTTGGACCGTCAACTAAATAAATCAAACAAATTTACATTTTCTAATTTAAAATTCAGTTTTGAAACCACAATAAAATTGCAGAGTGATATCCATCTCACCATACATCCGTTTTATTTATTACTGGCAACCCTAATAAAATTATTTTATGAGCAAATGATGTTACTTTAATTAAAATGCGAAGTTACACTAGTGTCGAGCTTAAGAGCGAATGTTATCAGAATAATAACATAAAAAGGTGCTTTTATGGTCATTTCTTATCACCTTATAACCTTAAACTCTTAAAATGAAATATGTCAATGTTGCCAGTATAATTTTTATTTATTAATTCTGACAGTGATTCTAAATTGTATTTTAATAAGCAATTAATAAATTTCCTACCATTTATAACATTACTTAATGATTCTCATGCCAATTTATGGACAGGTTGCAAAGGAATTTTTGTTATGAATTTATTAACAATAATCGTTCCTTCGTTTAAAATAAACGTTTTTTGTCTTTTAATCAGTACTAGCTGTTGCCTGCGGCTACGCTCATGTGCTAAAGTTATTCAGTCCCCCTATTTAACTATGTTGAGATATAAAGATAAAAACTATAGTATCTTTTAAATTGGACTAATTTACTGATATTTATTATTTTATCAAAGCACGTTCGAAGTTTACTTGACCAAGGTCAGAACGAGACACGCAGTTTTTATCTTCATTTATAATAACTTAAACTTAACATTTTTAATTATTTATACGGGATACTCACGATCTCTTTTTATTTTATTTATAATAAAATAAAAAGAGATCGTGAGTATCCCGTATAAATAATTAAAAATGTTATTAATTCGCGACGATTTAAGTTTAAAAACTTAAACTTAATTAAATTATTTATAACTTAATTAAAACATTGATATATAAAAAGAATCAATAAGCAACTAAACTTTTAAAGAGTAGCTTTAAACCTTTACGCAAAAGGTATTAGTATATTATGGATAATCATGTCGAAGAAAAGCAGGCAGGTGATGATTTTTCCCGACGAAGTGGGCACGGGTTGGCTGTAATTCAATATTTTCCGTCATTTCTATTTATTTTTAATACTAAGCTTCAGCCCTAATGGTGCGATAAGAAATGAAACCGGTAGCCTATTATAAAATAATAAATAATACATACAACGGAAAACGCGCAAGTAACTTTTTCAATAAAAAAATATGAAAGTAACTAATATGTTGTACGAACTTCCACTCATGGCTTTGTAAGCGTATCAAATTATATTTTTTATGAATTCGAGCCTATGTGTTATTCTGACATTAAAATTATGTCCCTGTAAAATTGTATCTAAATCCGTTTCAGTTTTTTCAGTAGTTTATGCGAGAAAAGAGTAACAAACACCCACCCATTCTTACAAACTTTCTCATATATAATACTAGCAATTGCTGCGGCATTGCCCGCGTGGTCAATGGCCTCACAGGAAAATTTTTGGGGATAAAAATTATCCTATGTGTTAATCTCACTTAGCTTATGCCTTAGCTGACTTGTGTGCCAAATTTGCCAAAAAGGAGTAACAAATAAACATACAATCTTTTGCGTTTATAATAATAGAATTCCCAAATATTTTACCCACTGGTCATATAAAACTATAAATTCTGTCACCTGCCACCTCTCCAAATTAGCTAGGGAATGTGAAGAATGTCTTAAGATTAGACCATCCCAATGGAAATTAATCAAATAATGATATTGAATTTACTACAAAAGCAAATTTTTATAAAAGCGATTAATCGTTCTTATCACAACGGGTTGGCAGGTCTGCTACTGGATCATTCATTATGATTAAATAAGCAGTTTTCATAAATAAAACATAGTGTCTAGAATATGCCAAGTAGTTTTGAAATTCAATTCAAGGTTTTCCCACATGTTGGCATGTCCCACATCTCTGCTGGGCACTTTTTAAGAGGCGAACATAGGCTGATCGGGTCAAAACCAAGAAGACTACTAGTGGTGGAGTGCTGTTCAGCAATTTGTCTAGGCTACACCCCAGCCATAGGTTCTCGCACCTATAATATTTATAGTGTCTCCACGGTTCTCTATTATTATTAAAACAGCCGAGTGCTTCATTAGACTTATCACAAAAAGGTGGTTATTCAAACAGCAAAAAATGGTAATATATGTATATTTCTTACTAATTCCTATGTTAACAGCAATGTCATATTTCAGATTTCTGCCAAACTATAGGCAGCAGCTAACTTAGAATAAATGTGGCAGGATGCAAGATTTTCAGTTTATATATTAAAAAGTTCTAGCTACCGATAGTTCATTTTTCATTTCTGTGCCCTAGAAATATACTAACGAGTTGTCAGTTGCCCTGGCAAACTTGCTGCGTTGCACGTATATAATTAATAATATACATGCAACATTTAATAAATAATTTGCTTGATTACTTTTCAATGTCATAAAAAAAAGATTGATCAGAAACTATAAAAAATAAAACAATAGTCCCCGTCTCCTGAACTCAAGTTTACAACCATTTGTATTACTGCGTTACTAATTTTATTCCGGCAATATCTTTTTCCACAATTCCAGCTTACCAATAGGTAATTTCTTAAATTTCAATTTTACGTACGGGTTTGAGGCTGTAAGTACATTCTTGTGGTCTTGTTGGCAATGACCTTTTTAACCAGTGCTAGCCTAGCCCAGAGCAACGGAAATTTATTTATTTAGTTTCACCGGTCCCGATTTTTATAACAGAATCTTGCTTTTATATTAATTCACTTAACGATCACCGATTGAGCTGAAATTTTGCACGCATGTGTTTTTCGAAAGGCACAATAAAACTGATTGGTTAAAAACTTATTGCCAACAAATTAAAAAAGCGTCTTCGCGCCCGTATCCCTAAAGGTTAATCCATGACTAAGATACTACCGCCCATAATGTGATAGGTGACAAGCCTATCGCCAACAGGCATATGTGCGATTCCGGGTAATGTTGTTATTTTTTATTAAATATTTGAAAAATACATTTTTTTATGTTATCCAACTCGGGATCAAACCTGGAAACTCATAAATTTAATTCCAACACTATTCGCTACACCACAGAGGTAGCAAAATAAATATTTAAACGAAAAATTAAGCAACCTTTATACGCAGACGCAGCTGCAGGAAACATCTAGTGTTTTTATAAATAACTTAAAAAATGTGAATAACTTAATCAAGGAAGAGTGGGCATTAACTTCACAGGCATATTTTTATAATGCCAGATCCGTGATTAATCATTCTTATCACGGCAACAGGTTGCGGGACTGCTACTGGATCATTAATTATCATTAAATTGGCAGCTTCCATACTGTATTCAGCCTAGACTGTAATTCTAGTTTGTTTTTGCAACAAACACTGCTTATAATTAACATCTTTTAAATAAGGTTGGAAGGCAAACAAGCAAATTTCTTGATGTTGGTAATTTTGTTGCGCACTCACCAAACTAATTTTACGTTATCGCTATCTTCTTTCAACGAAAGTAATAGAAAGAGACAAAATACTATTAGTGCTGTCAGATTAGTCTGCACACAAGATTTCTACAAACCAAATAAAATTATTTAATTTGCAATTTTCCGCCAAAAAATGTATACATGTTATGGCGTAACAAAACAGGCAAAATAGTGCGCTGATAATGAATTGGACTTACCGGAAGCTAAAACTCCCAAATTTCCAGCTCCACACAAGACACACCAATAACTGTAGTATCTTCACGCCCATATCCCCGAAGAGGTAGGCAGAGGTACAATCAAGGCACCCACAACGACTAGCCGAAGACACTAAGTCCCACAATGTGATAGGTGGCAAGCCTATCGCCAACCGGGCACATTTCCAATCCCGACCAACATTTTTTTAATTAGAAAATTGGAAAAATCCAATTTACTTTTTGTTGGCCGACCCGGGATTCGAACCCGGGACCTCATACCACTACTACTAAACTGTTTTGTTAAAATTAGATAAGGCCAGCCAATTTAAAAACAAAAGTATAAAGTGTAAAGCCGAAGCGCATAATTTAAATAGTAGTACTGTAGAAGAGAATGAATTCTGAACAATGAAGATATTTACAAAAAAAATAGGTACTAGCGACTAAAAATAAGCAGACAAACAAATTTTAACATTTTTAGTCACTCAGTGTGTCTGTATCCCGATCGCTATTTACGCAGAAATTTGGCTGGTAAGTATTGTTTTGAGGAAGCTTATAGGATACTTTTTATCCCGCTTACGAAATGGGTGCCCGTGGAAGAGGGGTAGAGTCAAAATGAAAATTAGGCTATAATTAATTAACGCGTAATGCGATTTTATTATTTCTTCTTGTGATTTGTATAATGTCCCTTACAGAATGTCACGTAAATTTGAAAGTTTTAAGTTTTATAGTATAGAAATCACAGACATAACTATACTCAGTATAAAGTGACTATTTATTAAGTAACTTAAATCTAGAATGTAGAGAAACATTTTAACGTATAGGTCATACATGTATGTCACATCTTCATGCTAAGTTCCCCCTGCAGAATAGGCAGAGAGTATCAAGTGCTAAGTAAACGAAGTTATCTTGATAAATAATAAATATATTTTGACAAAACACACGTAGTAATCTAGCTCCAAGCAGATTATACCGGTCATTCCCGCATGTCACCCCCTAAATTGTGCTGAAATACGACATATATATTTTTCATACAAATACTTGCCCCTAACAGACGACGTCTTGACTCTCAAAATGTACAAAATCTTTTATATGTCATTCTCTTTTACTTCTTTTATTTTAAAAATAAGACAGCGAATAAGCACACAGCTTTCCTGATAGTAAAAGACAACCGTCTCCTTTTGACCAACAGTGTTAGGAATGTCCGACAGCAAATGCCAGACCTAACCTGAAACCGGAACACGACAGTGTCAAACCCTGTAATAATGGTTGCAGGAATAAGTAAGGCGGTTCGCTACCCGAGCACATTGTTTGCAAAGCAGTCTATCACAAATAACGCACTCTCGTTCGTTGTACCAACAAGGTGCCAGGCAAAAACGCTCCCCGAGTTGGTCTGGGCTTCTTTGCAGAATAGACCATCTGCCTTCCTATGCCAGGCAGCTCGTAAAAGGCGAGCATAGGCTTACCGTCACTAACACCGTGACATCCTACTAGGTGGTAGAGTTTCGCAGCGACTCGATCGGATTGGTACCACCGCTTTACCTATTCCTTCCGCCATAATGTCAGCGCTTGCCGTTAACGTGTTCTGGTTAGGAGGGTAAGGTAGCCGGCAAACTTACTTTTGCTCGAGGCTTTACATCCCGGCCTAAGGTTGGCAACGCACCATTTCCACCTTTGGTGTCTCTAGGCGGCGTGAATTTCTCACCATCAGGAAATCCGTCTGCTTGTTTGCCTTCCAATATCATAAAAAAAGCCATATGTTACGAGTACATTCTACAAAGGAGATTCGGACCAAAACACGAAAATTGCTTTTCCTTTGATAAAGTCACTGACGCAGCAACCTAGACTGAACAAAACAAACCCAGATAAGATATACTAGCCGTCAATTTTGTGATGACTATCTAGAGATTACTTATCAGCTATCTGAAATCCATCACCAGTTATCATGTTTATTAAACACATTGCTGCCTTTGTTTATGTATACATTTACCTAATACCAACGAAAAACGTGATGACATTACATTTTCTCGCTGCTCGCGATTATCGTGATTCGTACATACAGTTGACTTTTCCTAGTATTGGTCCGATTCTGTGTAGATCTTCCTTCCGGCCACGCAGAGGCGAGCAAAGGTGAAACGGGTCATAAAGAAAGATGAAAGACGATGATGAAATTAATTAATTGCGTCTAGAATGGAATTCCACAAAGCACTGCAGATAACAAATATAGAAACTGTGACCCATGGACATAATTAAATTTATCATGACTATGTGGTGGCAGGATGTGCAGTGACATGCCAGGGTTATACCACAGCCTTATGCCCTGCCCATATAACTTCAACTCTGGACATTGTCAATTCCATGTAAGAGAACAGGGTAGCTAGCAGCATTGTTCATGTACCTGAGATCCTCGCTATAAAGTAGCGACGCACCAGTAACTTCTGTTTTGGCAATGCCTTTTTAGAGCTGTTATACCGTCTCGTTGGTCGAAGAGTAACCACAAGACTCGGGTTCGATTCCCGATATAGTCAGACGTTGTGTAGTGTACATAAATGTCTGTATTTCCGGCACTCGGTATTCATTAAATTTAATCTGATTAGCTTAAAGTGTTACTATGTATAAGTTTAGTATCATCGACTAGCACTCAAAGCACAAGCTTTTTCTAAGACACAAGCATATGACTGTTTTCATTGATATAATGCCCAATTCACTTATTTTATGGTTAGATCAATTTGTGTAGTTTGTCCAGAGGGTATTTTGTTATTAATAACAAAAATATAATTAGCTTAATTTAAATGCAACATGGGAACTGATACATTTTTTGGTTATCTCGTACAAATTAGTTGAATTGTTGAGCACCTACAAGTAAATCCAAACCCGCGCTAATACCTGACAGTGTCCTAATGAATAAAATAATAAATTGGCTTTTCCATGTCAGCCTTGGGTTCCTTATAAGAATGAAATTGGGCAGCAGGTTTTTTGACCAGCTGTAAGAAATAAGCACCATGAATGTATTGACTAAAACTAGGTGACACCACAACCGTCTTTATCTATTCATGATGCCCTAGCGCAGTACTCGTCAATTTTGTGTTAAGGTCTAAAAGGGAGAGTATACACTCAGCTGGATACCACATCATTTGATATACTAACCTAAAGTTGTCAATTTAGATATTTTTTAACCAAGCGTTTAAATTATTTTTTCTTCTCATTTTGCATAATTAGGAAACATAATTGTTAAAGCTTAAGGTTAATTAATTAATAAGCCCCGTTTATTTTAGCATCACCATTATCTGCAACTACCAACTTCTTCGCATTGGTCGAGTGCTTAAAAAATATTTAGGTACATATTCAAGTATTTCTATGTATTAGAATAGTTGACTATCACCCATAACACATGCATATAATTTGCTTATTTTGGGGTTAGATTCAATCTGTGTAACTTGTCCAGGAATATTTATTTATTATAGGGTCAGTGCTTATAAATTCCATCTTCTATTTTGGAGTATAGGTGGTAAATTTAGCAAGATCCTTTAAATTCTAACCTCAGGTTGACAAAATTTGATCAGGACCGGCCTGCTTGTTGGCCTATAACATAAAAAGTAAAAAAAACAGCTAACTTCCCCATACCGGTTTTCATAGATTGTTGATATATATTAGTGTCTCATTAGCTTAAGAAAATGTTGAACCAAGTAACGCTTAAGCAGGCGATTTAGACGCTTATCTTTTCCTCAATATCGCATCTTATCGCGGCAATCTGAGAAGTCGCATTTGACAGATGGTCCGATTCGGCGATGTTTCGGCTTTCGACATACTATTAAAAACACATCATGTCTGTTTTAATTTGTATTATAAACTGCATAAAAACAAGCACCTGGTGGAACTAGTCCTAGTTACTTTTCGGCATGTATTAAGTATCTTCAAGTAAGTGTTTAGAGTCGCTCAGCGTGCTATGGAGACGGCTATGATCGGTGTTTTTCTGTGAGATATGATCCGTAATTCGGTGATACGCAAGAGAACGAGAGTAAACGACATAGTCCAGAGAGTCAGCAAGCTGAAGTGGCAATGGGCAGGCCACATTTCTCGAAGAACCGATAACCGCTGGGGAAGAAATGTTCTCGAGTGGCGGCCCTGCACCGGAGGACGTAGTGTTGGATGACCTCCCGCTTGGTGGACTGGTGATCTGGTCAAAGTCGCGGGCAGTCGCTGGATACAAGCGGCTGGTGACTGTGACCTATGGCGCTCTTTGAGGGAAGCCTATGTCCAGCAGTGGACGTCCTCCGGCTTATGATGATAATGATGATGTAAGTGTTCCTGAAAATGTAGGTAGAGATCGCTCCAAAGTTCTAGTTCCCTCTGAAGTTGAGAAGCGCAGTATTATAGCGCATCAGTCTTAATTATGTGTTCGTCTGTTGAATTGAAATGAAAATTATTTATTTGCGGAATAAGTGTTTAATAGTTAATACTATTTAACTATTATAACTTATTCTACCACATTGTAGATATAAACGTTTGATTATTTTGTAATTTTATTGCTATGTCATATTTTATATGACATAATTTTATAAAACACCGCCTTTATAAAACTTTATAA
>NJDC01000900.1:88028-103578 GCA_002245475.1 Calephelis virginiensis | reverse complement strand
TCAATATTATTGGTAAAGAGTTCTATTTTCAAAATTTAAACTTATTTTTTTAATATAATGCTTTTAAGTTGCCAGTTCTAAAAACTTTCAGTTTGGCCCTCGTATATACTTCTCTTTTTATGGATACGGATCCTATTCAATGTAAAACATATTTTTAATAATTTCTAATGGAAAAAAAGTAGTATATAGTCATGTACGCATTGACCTCACAGATCTCAGCCTGATAGGAAACGAGGATAGTTAAAAAAAACAGAAATGATACAGTACAGATACAGATCAACATTTTTGTAGTAAATTTAAGTTTTGCGTTTTACCATACTATTAGAACATATCTGCTTATATGAATTAGTTGATACAAATATCTTGTTTAAGTTTTATACGTCTATACATTTATAATCCTTTCTTCCTTTCTGAAATGTTTGATTTGGCTAGGTATAACAACTAAATATTAGAAACAATCTTCCTGTTTAAGCGCATTTCTTTACACTAATAAATAAAGGTAATCTAAATCTACACCTACTTATAATAAGTCTGTAATATAATAATATATAATAATATAAAATAAATAATAACATAAAAATAATATATAATAATCTGTAAATTAAAGATGCTTTTTAAAGGTGCATTAAACTAAAAAGAAGCAGCAGATCACAACTTTATCAAATTTTAGAATTTTTACAGAATTGTATAGTCTGTATTTTTGTATATCGGTCTGTCTGACTGTCTATCCGTGTCTATCATAACCGCGATTCAAGCCGAACCTAGCAAACCAATTGTATCAAAATTAGGTTGGGTGTTTCCGTGGTAGAGGGGTAAAAGTATAAACGTAATTTGGATTATAATTCATTAACGCATAGTCCGACTTCGTTTACTCATTTTTTGATTCTTAGTATGTACTTTACAGATTTTCCCGAAATTATTTCCATTTATGTTTTGTAGTTGTTGTCTGTTTCAGACTTTACACTACTCAGTATAAATTCACAAAATAATTTGAAATCCGGAATGTAGAGAAATATTACAACATACACCTTACATATACATACATATATTTACGACAAGTCAGGTATGAAGGAGAATGGCTCAGAGTGGCTAGTTCTTTAATAATTCTAATAATAATATACATTTAGGACAATCTCTATATAGGGTAAAACCGATATCTTAAGTGGTAACACAGATTTTTTATCATCCGATCTCATCCGTGCGGGCACGCCACGAGGATGGATTATTATTTTTGTAACATCTGCGTGTGTAATTCTAACTAGATACTAATAGATAACCGCGGATGTTTTTTATGCTCATTCGTTTTTTAGCCTTTTGTGTTCGCGTTTGATGCCAAATGCGCATTATTTAGGGGTGCTTTGTATTGAATTAGGGTAGGAAGAGCCAAACGTTCAGAACATATGAATGATAGTGTGCACTTGCGGCCACTTGTTTTTAATTGAAATTTTTATTAAAATAACAAGTGTACACTTAATATTCAACGCAAAACAGTTTTGTGTCTTTTTTAAATATTATTCTCAACAAACGGTCGTTATTTTTTTTAATTCTGCAAAATGTTACAAACGTAAATCTACTCCAAAAAAAAATTAAAATCAAAAAACGCTAGTACTTAGGTATTGAGATGAGGGAGCACCATTTACTAATTCAAGTTAGACTAGGTGATAACTACATGATAACGGCACACGCTGGTTGGTAACGTCTCATCTTCTATCGATATAGCGTTAGTACTCAATATTTACATGTTCCAACTAAGAAGTAAGAGGTGATTTGGTCGAATCATTACTATCTATCTATCTATCTATCTATCAGAAAACTATACTTAAACGTTAAAAGTATAAGACATGTCTAACTGAAAAAATTGAGACCCTTTAGTAATATTTATATTGGATTATAAATGTTACATACATATATACATGATATAAATTAATAAATACTGGTAAAATCCTCACCACTACTTGGGCATCTTTATCCGTTCGCTTCTTCCACGCTTTCTTTATACGGACAGTCAACTATTGAACAGCCACCCTTAAGCACTCTCTTTAATACCGAAATTTAACAAAATAATTTTTAAAACAGGGTTAATAAAGTACTTAGCCACGTACGTCGCATTTGCTGCGAACTGGTCAGTTCTTGTTTTCTTGTTGTAAATGTCTATGAGCTATTGCACTTTCTATCGGGTGGTACGAGCTACTGTTTTTTCGGTAAAGAAAACAACAAAATTAATTAAATAATTAAGACTTGTAACACGTAGGTAAATTAAAATTATAAACTCATGTAGGTAACTCACCCTTACATCTTTTATCAGTCTGCAAGAAATAAATTGCATTTGAATGCAACAGGACGCCCCCAATATCGAAAGGCACGACTAATTATGTACTTTAAGAACGGTTCCGAAATAAAAAATCTTGTGTTACAGACGGGAGCTTTGTGGCGGCAAAACCCAAAGGGATGAATGCTTGAGAGTGTTCCTCGCGAACGCAAACACTGCTACCGTGGAGATGCTTAATTTATATTTGTATTTTTGACTGGCTCACGCAGCGACAGCTACCTAAAAGCAATTTGTTTGAAAAAATTCAAGTACTGTTTTTCTGGTTCCCTTCTTGTTATAGTTTTAAATCGTATTTTAGGCTTAAAATATATTGATAATAGTAACTTAATTTGTCCAATTAATGTTATTGCTTTAAAAAATACATTCGGTGATATGTAATCAGATTTGGTATTAGGTACTATTCTAAATTATTTCCTAATTAACTAAATAGGGAAGTCAATCATACAGAAATAGACAAAGCCTATAGATACGATAGATTTTAAGAATACTGTGACAAACTGGGTGTCAAGGCCAAGCGACTTTGATACACACCAAATGCTAGGCAGACCACTGAAATCAAAGGAATAAAAATGGTCAGTACTATATAAAATAGTTTTTATAAGCTAATAGTAACATTCAAACTGAAAAAAAAGTTTAATTACGTAATTAAAAATAACGGGCGTGAAGTCTTTTATTGTTTCTAAGCTCATGCATTATATTTTATTATGTAATTAAGTTGTACTGTGTTTTATAATTTTCATACTATAAATTATTTTCAAACTCATTACTGTTATTCATGAAATATATTTTTATGCTATTATTTTAAAAAAAGTCCTAGTAATAATAATTGTTACATTTTTTGTGTTTTTCGTTTGTGCTAAAATTATTCTCTTCATTGTTTTTTAGTCTCACGCCTATCTCTCAACCAGCAACATCAGTTTTCAAATAGTGAATAAAACGCTACAGTAATAAAATTATTTAATAGAATAATAAAAATACATTCATGGTATTTCATCTGTACTTCCCGTTTAAAATAAAACTTATCTATAATATAATGGAGTGGCCACCTCACAAACTATTACCCTATATTTTGATCTTTGATTATAAAATAATAATTTATTTAGTCCAATAGCCTCTCCATTCATTTATTGCGCTTGTTCGGTACCAGTTTTAACGAACTAAGCATTGTGTACCACCCAGCCGCGTCCACTAATCAACATAATATTCAATTGTATCCACTTAATATTTTGTGACAAGTGTACCCAGTGATCCCCGCATTTGCCACATATGGAGCTATACTCCTATTGTTCTCAATTGTTTATTGTCAATTTATTTGAGCCAACATCTCCTTTGACCTTATGTTGCAGTCCTAGTTGCGATGTATTGTTAAGGTATTTACGTTTGTGTGTTTGAAGAACTCTACCATCGTTATATGCTGTGACAAGTCTTTTTGATTGGTACGATAATACCGACAACGTTAGCTATTCCAGTATTTAGTTGCGAGGGTAGTCGGTATACTTGATCATTCAACAAGCTTTTTAAACCACTCAATCTTTTGTGTAGTTGTAAGTATTAAGTACTTAAGTTATAGTTAACTATAATATTGTTTTTGGCTGTTGTCCAATTCCAATGGTTATTCCAATGGTAGGTATGTAGAATAGACGGTAAACCTCTTTACGTCCAGCTAGGAACATGACAATTGTTAGCAAGAATAGTTTAGTATTTTAGGACTAGTATTGGCACTTTGGGATGGGAATAATCCTGATGATTACGACATAGACATTATTGGTAGTCTAACCTAGAATGTCCTGGTACAAGTCAAGTAATAATTACAGGCGATAAAAAAATAGTACTTAGGTATTGTGATTAAACGGTGACACGTACGAGGACTTGAGAACTCTTTGTGGATGCTGGTTAAAGTAGACATTTTCCTTGAATAAAAAAGTGTGAAATGAAGAAGAGGCATCAATGAGTAAAATATTTTTGCATATATAATAAGGATCACAATAAAAATTAATCAATAAATAAATAGCCCTGGACAAGTTGCACAAATTGTATCCAATAAGCAAATTAAGTGCTTGTGTTACGGGTGTAAGTCAACGATTCTAATACAAAGAAACAATGTTTAAATATATACCTGATCTAATAAACACCCACACCCGGAAATCCAGACATCTAAATGTTCATCACTCAAATGCCTGCCCCTTTCGGGAAACGAACCCGAGTCTCAGGGTTGGTCGTTGAAATTATGCACATACACTGGCCATTTGACCAACGAGGCGGTCATCCTGCTATTTTAAACATAGTTTTGACCTCTTTTTGCAAATGAAATATTGACAAAACAGATAAACAACGCAAATGTGGATATTTGTAAGTACACACCCGAGAAAACCTAGTTGTTATTTCACGGCAAAATCACTCGTGTCATAAGGAGTTTTCAAAAGTAGCCGAAACCTAAGTAGGTCTAGATGTATCACTTGTCACTCTGCCTAGTCCACGAGCAATATGCGTGTGTGAGAGAGAGAGAGTTACTCCTAGAAAGTTACCTTTTTTGCTCAGTTTCCTAATTTACTATCGAATTCTACAATAGAATGACTATTGCCATAAAAAAATATCAGAAACAAGCAATCGCTACTGTGTCTTATCTGCCTATCGTCTCTACCGGAATCTTATAGCTTAACGATGTCTAATGTATGACATAAAATAGTTTAACGCTTTCAATGACTTTTGGGATTCTTAACAAATAGGTTTTTATTAATAAACCAGTTCGATAAAATGTTAGAGATAAAATAAACCAACGCTTTTCTTGTTTAAATTATCTTTATCTTTCAATCCAGATAAAAAGAAGAAAATGAAACTGCAACAGATATACAATCATCTATGTATTTGAATAAGAGAAATAATTTTAAAATACATTAACAGACATGATCTGCTAAATACAATCGCAATTCAATATAATCGCAATTTTTGTTTTAAATAGCAAGTATAGAAAGGATGTTATATGCTCAAGGAAGTCGCCAGGGGGGTAAGAGGGGCAGCTGTCCTCCCTAAAGCTCTAGAGCTTTTACAGAAGTTGATAAATATAAAGCAAATAGTTTTTTTTATCTTATCTTGACTTGCTTAATCGATTATTCTAGTATTTTACCACTAATTTGCTGCTATTTAAACGGGAAATGAAATGCTTGTCAAAAAATCGATGACATTAGGCTCCCGACTTAACCTACGTTTCATATTTTTCTCAATGTCCGTATCAGTGGCCCTATAGGCCATCGGCTGGCGACGCTCCTGTATATGCTTATAAGTTTTGTGTGTATGGATGTCTCTATCTGTTGCGTCATAACTCCTAAATAGGATTTGTCGGGGTTACTGTTTTTTTTTTTGTTATGATTTTATAAGCATTATAGTTAATTTATTAATTAACTATGCTATTGCATCAACAGTATGAATGAGTAGTTGTTATAACGCAACATTTTCGATAATCCCCGACAAAACTGACGTTTAATATAGCTAAGAACAATCTCCCGCTAATCTGTTTTAAATTTAAAAAATGTTCCATCCATTTAATTGTTAGGATGTCATGAGACCGACAGACACACACACGCACACACACAAACTGACTCGTCAAACCTACCAACCAACCAATAACAACACTCTTTTCGCGGTGTGGATAAAAAAGGGCGTTAATTAAAATAGATTTCCTGGTGCTTTTGCCCGCGGCTTCACACTCGTTAAATTCGCAGCCCCACGGTCCTGGCGTTTCACAAAATGCGGCGCAAAGAGTGAGAGGAAAGATGCCAGCCGTTTCGCTGCAAGTATTATTTTGGTTGCCTCTGTGGTCTAGCGGTTCAGTTGTTGGACTTGTCTGGAAGAGATCCCGGGTTCGAATCCCAGGTCGGCAACAAAGAAAATTGGGTTTTTCTAATTTTTTAATAAAAAAATGTTGCTCGGGATTGGAAATGTGCCCGGTTGACGATAGTCTTGCTACCTATCACATTGTGGGATTTAGTGTCTTCGGCTAGTCGTGGGTGCCCTGGTTGTGCCTCTGCCTACCTCTTCAGAGATATGGGCGTGAAGATACTTTTATTTAATTTCAAATCAGTGATAGCTTCTAAAGTACTCATTTCAAAACAAAGCAAAAAGCAGTTTTGATCTTCACTAAATGGTCAAGATACTTAACTAAGATACTTATATGGATAAAGATTAAAACTGATTAGGAGAAATAACCTTTTGGAAGTAAGATAATTTTTTTAATATATTTTGCAGAGATAGAAATGTTTACTGTGAGTCAACCTTAGGAGATAGATATTTGCTATCGCGGACTTTTTTGTAGGCCTTTTTATGGCATACTTTCCAGTAGTACGGTATTTTGTTGTATCTTCGGTTTCGTCAGCGCATGCAATGTAAGCGACCGAAAATCGCTTTTCACTTAACATGAAAGTTTATACACTATAGAAATACCTAAATAGAATATATTATATACATAAACCTACAGGAATAAATTGTCTAAAAGTAGTGAAAACTATATCAAAATTCGTTGAGCAGTTTTAAAGATTTAAGCATACATAGGGACAGGTAGCGGAAATCGACTTTGTTTTAAACTGGGTAGCATGATAGCAGTCCGAGACGACTTAAAGCTTCTTGGGTAAGTTTATCAGCTATCCTACCCTCCATATTGGACACGACAGTAGCAAGCACTAATGTAGCGGTAGAAATAGGTACGGCGCTTCTAAACCGAATATAAATGAAAAACTTAGTTTTGTTAAAACATCCTAGTAGCTAGAACTTGTAAAAATATCGAAATAACGTATTCAGTCCATACACGGATATATTTATTCTGGGAACGTGTATCGTCGCCTTTACAGAATATCAACAATACGTTTAAAGAATTAAATGGTATTTAATACATTGTATTTGTGAACAATACCTACTTAAAATAATACAAGCTCAGTAAAACTACAAATACCAACTCCAATTGCATTGCTACGTCGCTATTTGGTATTTCTTTTCTAAAATGCTAAATTCGAGAAAATTACTTTTTCCAAATTATTACTTAAGCTGTCCGTTACTAATATTGATTCTTACAAACTTACAATTATTTTTATAGTATATAAGTCTGAAGTTTATGATTAAGATTCATTTATTTTTGTCCTGTTGTATAATAATAATTAACTGAAAAATTATGGCTTCGAAGCTGACTCTTCTAGAAATTCCACGCTTTATAAGCTAAATAAGTAATATTTTCAATAAATATCCCTGGACAAGTTACACGAATGAATCTAACCCCATAGTAAGCAAATTATATTATGCTTGTGTTATGAGTGTTGGTCAACGATAATTATACATAGTATTACTTAAATAGATACCAGAATAAATTTAATAAACAGTTTTACGTAGATATGCAGACATCTGAATTTTCATCACACAAATACCTTCCCCTGTCAAGAATCGAACACGAGCCGCGCGATTGGTCAGTGGAGTTAGGCGTGTACTCTAACCTCCTCGACCAATTTATTTATAGAATGTCATAGTGTAAGCCAGACTTTACAAAATAAATTTTGTTTTAATCCTCTTAGCTTTACACACAACAAATGTACCTACATGTCTTCACGCCAAATCACTTACGGAGCAGGCAGAGAGTATCGAGTGTCAAGTTTCCTTATCAAACAATATTTTACTTGTCACAATATAGTTAAAAAAGCACAGCTGTAACAAATTATCCAGAAATACCAATAATTATCCAACATACATGTTTTATAAATTATAATACATGAAGATATAAATTTATGTAATATCACAGTATAAACCAGACATTGTGAAGTAAATTTTATTCTAATGCATGTCCTTTTAAAACAATAATAGTGTAGCCTGAAGAGGTACAGCCCTAACAGGCTATCCAGAAACACCAATAAATATCCAACATACATGCATAAATTCACTTACATGCTTCATTGAACTAGATTATTTACATCGTGGGAAAATGTAGAGCTCTTAATTCCATTCACTAGTTCTTCAATAATATCACTTAGAATTTATAATATGAAATCGTAAAAGAGTTGTCTGTTTTTTGAAAATATTTCTCAGAGGTTCTTAATAGAGAATTTCAGTTTTTTCTGGGAATTATTACAGACAATTATATCAGTTTGCTTTTTTCGCTTTATAAAAAAGTCATTTTCCGTATTTTGAAAAAACTGTTTACTATAAAATACGTATAAATAAATAACACTGGACAAATTACACAAATTGATCTAACCCCAAAGGAAGCAGATTGTATGCTTGTGTTTTATCTGTTGGGCAAAGATACCACAACATGGAAATACATATACAAACACCGCAATAATAAATTTCCAAACCCAGAAGCCCAGCCAAATATGTTGATCACAGAAATGCCTGTCCCCAACGGGAATCAAATCCTCGACCAAGGAGGCAGTCAAGTCGAATTTAATCTAAAAAAAATTAATTAAGCAATTAATTTAATTTATACTTTATAAAAATCCGCTAAATGAATATGTCTTCAAAGTAGAGGCAATGTAAACGTGCAGACGAATACGCGGGCATGTGTTAGTTTCAAATGAAATGAGTAATGTTCAAGATCTGCGCGGTATGTACCATCAGTAACCTAGATATAAAACCTTGATGTTAGAATGGACTGAGATGTAATGTAGCCTTAAGGGCGTACGCGAATACCATTAACCTTTAGATCATCACTGACGGGGGCAATTACTCACAATCATTAATTTATAATTTTCTTTTTTAAATCATATATGAAGGTAAATAATAATGTACTTATAAAAAGGTGCAAATTAATGATTAGCATGTTTAAGTTCGAAAAAAGAACAAAATCACCTCGTAAAAATTTAATCATAAATTTTGATTTTCCGTTACTTATTAAGTTTACACACAAGGAGCGATTCAATTTAACTCAATTATGATTAAACTTAATTACTAATAGGTAATGTAAGTCAAAATATTATTTTATTAATTTAATTTTTAAAGTGAAAGTAGTAAAAATTTTAGTAGATTAAAATTATTAAATCGTTGCAATAAAAGTAGAGCATAGCTACCTACGACTTCAAAATAGCAATAAAAACCTATCATTTTTATACAAACCTATGTTTCTTTAATATATTGTAGGTTTTTACATGTTGTGAAATGGGCGTTTACGTTGGGCGATACTCGAGACCTGGGGAAGCAGGGAAACGTGATAAAAAGGACGTGCTTTCTGCAGAAAAGACGGAGAAAATTTTACATTTTAAGAAAACTAGCAGATAGATTTCCTACTCGGAAGAAATATACATCTTATAGACACCAAAAATATGTATAGTATCTTGAAAACTAAAAGCTGTTAAGTATCTCGGTTACTCCGAACGTAATATGACATTGGCAAGCACTAACAATTAATGTAACTTTCTATAAAATAATTATTCTTACTGATCATTTGGTTTAGTGGTTTTCACTATTTTGAATCTTATATGCACAGAAGTTTTGAGTGTTTGCATTCCCGTCGAATCGGCTGCAATGGTTTTTGTAGAAATATATTTACTCTTTTTATCTCCTGATAATGTATTGCAACATATGTGTTATAAAATATAATTTTCATATTAAAATGTTTAACTGCAACATTAACAAATAATCAAAAATTTATATTAGTACATGCTTTAAAGAATAGAAATAAATTTTTAGTGTACTGCAACCTCAAACTTAACAACGTGACGGATTATTCGAGAATGTTCGCCCCTCTTCACATAATCTTAAAACATCCTTCGCTAGCACGTTAGCAAAGTTATCGCTAAACCACTTCCCCGCTTATCCTCACGCTGTTTCCTTTTATCTGGGAACAGATAAAAACCTCAAGTATGAGTAATTATTTCGGACAAAGATGACTATACAAGAGGAAAGACATGTTGTAGTTTCAAGTAAAATTGAAATTAGAACTTATTCTAATTTTAAAGCACAAAAAGTAATAACATTTAAATAGTGTTTAAATGTTTATAAAATTGTTTGCATTTAAAACATTAAACAATGTGTTTTTAAAGTTTGTTTAGTAGAGAGAGCTCATAAATAGAGAAAACTACCGGTTAAGTTGTCTTACCTTTTATTACCACCAAAAGATCAGTGCTAGCCACAACAGACGCGTTCTGGTTTAGAGGGTTGTTTAACCAATGAACTTACATAATAAGCAATATATTAAAAATTCCAACAGCAAGCTCTGGCACCGTTAATATTTCTTTTGTCTCGCGTAGCGAGAATTTATTAGTATAAAAATCCACTGATGATATATAAAATAATAATAGTTATAAACATATTTTAAAGATAGACACATTAAAATTTATAAACAGCTATTTGCAAGTCACATTATTATTGTACTTATATTATTATCAACTTTTTTATCATTCTTCTTTACATGCAAAATACATGTCTATTTTAACACATAAATATCCTTGACCGCAGATGTTTACAAGTCGTATATCAAAAATAGAAATTAAGGGTTAGAAACGCGCCCTTTAAGCTGAGTAATTAAAAATATATGTTAGGTAACGTGGAGATAACCATCGAACCACCCAGGTAACGTCGCGGCCCTTTCACGGAAGTAATTACATTCCTGGCTAGATCCTTACAACGTGTGCTCTACATTTACGAGAAATCTAATACGTGAAATAGCTTAGAAATAACTTGGATCTATTATCTGAAGTAATGTTTAAAGAGATTGCTTATTTATATTATAGAAGGGTTACTTGGTTTTCTAACTAATTTTATTAACAGTAAAAAAAGTGTTTTGTTATTACTACAAATATAAGAAAAGTAACTAAGTATCTTGTCATCTTTATCTCCGAAAACAGGCAGGTAGAGGCACAACCCTTGAACCCGTCCACCATGAGCGTCGATGAGATGGAACCGAAATGCTGGTCAATGCGTCTCGTCTTCACAGAGTAAGCCAATCTTTCATGGGTCAATGTATACATTTACAAAATAAACTTTTCGAGTGTATGAAAGATCTTCCAAATTAATAAATTGTCAAATTGCCAAATGTGTCAAATTGAAATTATATGAAAAAGGCTGTTATACCATTGCCGAATATATAGGATTAATTGCTCTTTATGCCAATAAAGTATAATTACTTTAATTATTGTATGCATATTTTAAAATGAGGAAAAAAGAAAAGCCCGCTGAGTTTCTTGCCGGATTTTTTCTCCGATCCGATGGTGGGTTAAATATTATAAAGACGCATCCCAAATGCCTTTCATAGGGTTAACGTGACATAAAATATTTCCTAATTCTATCCCTATGTCAAGTGAACCTACAGACCCAGCGTCGCAGCAGCTACTGTTATGTATGTCTGATAACCATGATCAGCCGAAATTACTACATCGTTCCAAAGTGTGATAGGAAGCAAGCCTATCGCCAAAAGGGGCTTATTCAATCTAAAGCAAACTTTTGTTTTATTGGAAACTGAAAAAAAAATTTTAGAGTATCGAATCAAGTTGAAAATCAAACTCGAGATCTTATGTAGTAAACACCAATACTGGACAATTAGACTACAGAGGCGATACTACGAGTAATATTACTGCTTGTCTGCAAGTTTGCCTTAGTATAATTATTACTTAATGAGTTTAAGCCCTGAAGAGTAGATAATTTTAAATAATAGTAACTAATAAAGAGAAAAACTTGCTGGTCAAGGCAAGATTAATATAACCCCCCCCTCCATATTTTAAGTTCTATTCTAAAAGAGATTTCCCAAACCGAAAATGGATACAATACTTAAAAGATTACACTGTATGGTGTACAATGAAAAGCATAACAGAGTCATTATGGCAGATCAGAGTCTTTTTGAAATTCGACTAGGTTGGCATACCACTATCAAACCGCTCAAGGTATTATCCGAGGGTGGTGTCAAGAGTCTCCGAAACCGGCATGATTGTGTGAAAAGGGTAATGGATGTGTAGGAAGCTAGGCTAGTATGCAACGATCTTTCTCTCTCTGTCCACCCTGTAACGGACTTAGCATGTATTTGTTTATGACTTTACTGCATGAGGTCCCGGGTTCGAATCCCGGGCAACTAAAAGAAAATTGGTATTTTCCAATTCTCTATTAAAAAAATGTTGTTCGGGATAGGATATATGCCCGGTTGGCGATAGGCTTGCGTCCTATCACATTGTGGGTCTTAGTATCTTCGGCTAGTCGTGGGTGCCCTGGTTGTGCTTTTGCCTACCTATTCGGGGATATGGGCGTGAAGATACTTTTTTTTACTTTTCTATTTTGGACACTGTTCCGAGGAATTGTTTGAACTGACCCTCGTGGCTGAATTTTACCTTTGTATATAGCGTCAGAGCTTAAAGTTTCCTGCCCACCACTTAGATACGTGTCAATTCTTCTCCTTACAATTCCGAACACCATAACGAAATATCTTAGAATGGCCTTGTTTAATGAGTCACCAACAGCAGTATTTTAAAAAAAACTTGCCTTAGTATCCTTGTGTACCCATTCCAGAAACTTTGTCAACGTGATACTTCTGGAGTTGTCGATGTCCGTGTACATCACTTATCACCAGGTGACCCACTTGGACGTTTGCAACTTCTTCTCTTCAATAAAAAAATAAACTTGCATTTGTGTGCTCGCCAGTGTGTAATAGTAGTGTACATACGTAGTACGTCGCAGTTAATTATTTATAAAAAATGCTTTGTATGGTTGATGTTAATAGTACCCGTTTCATTATCTATTTAAATTTATAAATGAAAAACCCTGAAGTAGAAATAAATAAAAGATATCGGTTTCTTCAATGTTGTCGGGTTAGTTTGTATTATAATTATTCTAATTACATTTACAGTAGGCGTCTAAACTTGTTTCCTTACAAAAATATCGATACACCGGGCGAACGCTGTTGAAAAATCTAATTTATCGAGTACCAGTACAAGACCGCTACTGGCGGAAAAATAAACGCATAAAGTTTATAAAGTTAGTCGGTAGTCACTAGCTGGTACTGCTCAGTCATAAATTGAGTCCACATGAATCTGCGACTTATAAAACACAAAATTTGGATGATTTTAGATAGAAGATAAAAGGTTGTTTTATTTATATAAATACGTTAGTTGCATGACACGCTAACGTAGGGCGTCGTCGATCAAAGATAACACTTCGTGCTGACAACTCGTGTCGTATTATATTAGTTAACTACTCTCTTTCGTTGACCGTACAAAACATATCAGGTTCCTAAACCAACGAACTTCCCTTAACGTTACACTATTTCTGTATGTAATATTCTGATGCTGGCACTCGATGAAGTGGGTTTACTGTTAGCGCCCGCTCGGTCTATGAGCTTTATCAATAAACTGATTATCTTTATACGCTACATTAGAAGTAATAATTAAAAGTGTATGCATATATATTTTTTTGGGATGGTCATCGTAAGGAGCCTTTTGTCTTCCAACTTACAAAAAAACACATAAAATACTTACTTACTGTTCTGATTTAGTTAGTTCTGATAATACATTAACGATTCTTCAATTAAATATATGTTACAAAAAAAATCATCAAATAGGAGCACTGGACCAAAAACTATTCCTGCCGCCATAGTGTCAGTCCTTGCCGTTGACGTGTTACGGCTCGGAGGGTAATGTAGCCGGTAAATTTATTTTTACTCGTGGCCTAACATCCCGACCTAAGGTTGGCAACGCACCATTTCCAACTTTGCTATCTCTAGGCGGCGTGTATTACCATCAGGAAACCGTCTGCTTGTTTGGCTCCAATATCATAAACAAAAACTATATACCTAAATAAATAAATAAATGTACACGTCTAAATTACACAAATTGAATCTATATCCAAAGTTAACAAATTGTTTATGTTGATAGTTGGTACTTACCAACGTTGAATGTGTTGTAATACATAAAAATACTCAAATAGATACCATAACAAATTTAATAATTACACCCAGGCCCAGAAACACAGAAATCTCAGAATCTCATTCCACAAATGTCTACCCCTGTCGTGAATCTAACCATAAGCGTATACACTAACTCCTCGAGGTCAAATATATTACTAAGGATTCGATTCCTGACGGGGGCAAGCATTTGTGTCTTTAACATTTAGATGTCCGCATTACTGGGTATAGGTGTTTATTAAATTTATTCTGGTATCTTTTTCAACATTTCTATGTATTTGTATTATTAACTAACACCCATAATACAAGTATATAATTTACTTACTAGGGAGTTAGATTCAGTTCGTGTAACTTATAGAGGAATATTTATTTATTTTATTTATTAAACCGACTTATCGAACTTTGCATCATTCGACTCGAACTAGTACTAACAGTTTATATAGACAACATAGAAGTGTGGCTGTTTCCACTTTCCCTGCAATTTTCCGGTTTTTCTTTTCATATGATTCTTCTCCTAACAATAACCAATACAGCAAAAAAGAAATAGCAAAATTTTTGCATTCGTTCAGGAGTAATGCGATCACCACGCAAAATGGGGATTCATTTATCAATATATAAATAGTAATCAGCGCAAATGGAAATATCTATCTTTTTTCTTTTTAACCCCAAAGTAAGCAAATTATATGCTTGTGTTATGGATGTTACTCAACGATTCTAATACATAGAAATACTTCAATAGATACCAAAATAAATTTAATAAACACCCAGACCCTAAAATGCAGACATCTAAATGTTCGTCACACAAATGCCTGCCTCCGTCGGGAATCGAATCCGAGCCTCGCAGTCGGTTGATGTAGTTAGGCGTGTACGCTAGTCACTCGACCAACAAGGCGGTCAAAGGCGGTATTACCTAAGTCGACAAATCATTATTTCTTTTTATATGAAGTATACAGATCCGATAATTCCAAGTACAGACTAAAGAAACGAATGCCAACTAAGAATTATCATCATTCGATTTTTTCTTCGTCTACAATTATCGAACATCTTCGTTCCGCTGTCAATTCTTGCCCCAGAGCTGCCAATTATTCGTATGATTATTTAAGTTACGAGGGTGATCCAAAAGTTCGTGGCCTAACCTACATGGAGCTATGACATCTTTTTAAAATCTACCGTCATTTGTTAGTATGTGTCATATTGGTTTATTGTGCGCAGTTTCATTCCGATACTGCACAATATAAATTTTCTGTGATTATTTATTTGAAGCAATCTGACGCAATTTTCAATAATGGAGAAAATTAAACAGCGAGCAGTTATTAAGTACCTCAATAAAAAAGGCCTATCACGAAAAGACATCCATCAAGATATGG
>NJDC01000900.1:72986-87205 GCA_002245475.1 Calephelis virginiensis | reverse complement strand
AGGTCGTTATGTCGACTAACAAAGTCATGGCTTCTGTTTTTTGGGATGCGAAGGGCATTATTTTTGTAGATTATTTACCGAAAGGTCTAACTATAAATTTTAGTTATTATTGTAACCTTTTAACCTATTATTATTGTAAGACACCGGGAAGAAATAAAAGAAAAAAGGCCGGGAATGTTGCGTAAGAAAGTTTTGTTTCATCAAGACAATGCACGTGTTCACACTTCGGTTGAAACAATGTCTGTAATCCATGATTGTGGCTACGAATTGCTGCCCCACCCACCCTATTCGCCGGATTTAGACCCCTCGGATTATCATTTATTTCCAAATTTAAAAAAACACTTGGGTGGCTCAAAATGTTCGACCAAAGATGAGGTGATAGTCGCAGTAAACGACTATTTCGCCGACCTTCCGGAATCTTTTTTTTTTCGAGGGGATAAACAAGTTGCAGGTCAGGTGAAAGAAGTGTGTTGAGCTAGATGGAGACAATGTCGAAAAATAAAAATAAATTTAGACCCATTTTTCTTTCATTTACTTGGTCGGGCTTAGAACTTTTGGATCCACCCTCGTATTAATGAGAACTAGCAAAGTATTGCAACATAAAATAATCGGTTCATAAATTTTCAGCCGAAATCAGCCGAATTTCTACAAATGATCGCTGGATTTCATTTCATTTGCTGACATTTACTCAGTAGGAACACAGGCGAAGATCAATGAATTTACTCTTAGCTGTTATGATCCTTGTCTGTACCCAGCTTAATAAAATGTACATGGAGGAAATCTGACACTTCAAACACTATGCTCTATTGTGACACGCTAGTTTCTCATAGAACCAGGTCCAAAGACCCGTCCCGTCGTTATATGAGAATTTAATTGGAGTCAGCAAGTTACCGAGTAAATAGACCATACTGAACTGCCCAGCTCTTGTCTTGACTGGCTAGGTTAGGAAATGGTAGAAGTTTATACAGGATTTTACTTTTTTATAAGACAGTAAGCAAGCAGGCAGCTGATCGATGCAATAGATACCATAGATGTAACCGGTGCATCGCTGTCTAATGGCCGAGGCTTTAGGCCATACGGCTATCCTATTTTTTAATATGAGTCACGACAACGACAAAAACTGCCAGACTATAGCAATATGCAAGATGGTGTTACCGATTCATGTGACATCCCGCATAGAACTTCTAACCTTTACTTATTACTATAGGAATTAGTAAGCCATCTTCTTCACTTTCTCTTCTGTTAAATGTATTTGCGCAGATACTTGACCAATTTCAATATAACATAGCTTGGATTTCAACTTGTACATTGTATAGAGCGCAATCATAAAGGAATTTAAATCATAGTTATTCCGAAGACATATTACATTGTAGCGACATCCACGGAATGCTTATGTTGTTGTATAGTTATCTATTTCACCAGTACCTTCACGGAAAATGATATCATTCAAATATCGAAACTATAATAATATAATACTTTTATTTGTTTTTTTTTTATCCAAAGAAAAACATTTCAAATAAAAAATATGCTTTTATATTAAAAGAGGTAACTAAAGCACAGGACTAAACTCATTCAAATATTTAACATCTTTTTGTAAACAAAAATACCTTTTATCAAATCTATCACTAGATAAAATGGAAATAAGAGCATCAAAAACAAACCATAACGGAAATACCACTCGATAATTAACAGGATCCCACCTCAAAATAGGTAAATTATAACGTAGTATATACACACATCCAAATCTTCACGCCAAGTACCTTTTTGGTATGCAGATAATATCGAGTGCTAACTGTTAAGATTTCTACACTTTCAAATCATATGCTTGTTACGATAGGTCAGTTATTCGTTGAGAGGATTTCATTTCTCAACTACATTTTCAACCACTGTGCAATAATTTGCAACGGTTAATACTTTAGCTGTTCCGCGATAAACGGATTCTATAATTTTTTCAAAAAGCAGTAATACCGCATACACAATCATTCCACAACTCTTAGTTATTCTGATTTCTACCATCGGATTAGAACATATTCACTTACTGGAAAGATCTGGTGGTGGTGCTCGGTTTTTTAACAGTATTTTATAGAACAAACCATATTAAAAAATTCCAAAAATTTTTTTAAGTACCAAATATTATACAAGATACTATGTAATACATATTAAAACTGTTAACATCTAAATTATACAGATTATACATATACACAACAGAACAGAGGTTACCACTTTGTCATCGATATTTATTAGGAACAAATGAGCTGTTTAATTATTAATAATTATGATTTGATACAATATTTTCAGATGATTTCTTTAAACTACATTTAGTAGATGAGAAATTCGTACATCTTAAAATATCAAAGCCATAATGTTTTAACATTTACTAACAAAATAATTCAATGTTCGTTTTAATGTAATAACAAATAATTTAACTCTTTAAAGTGACAAGAAATACTATATTAATATATCAAAATATCAAATATTAAATTTATTTTGAAAGTAAAATTATTTACTTATAAAATAAACATACAGTTTAAACATTTACTTACAAAATAATTTAATATTTGTTTTAAATACTTAGTAACAATTAACATAGCCTTCTGAAATCGATAAGTCGATACATCTCTAACAACACCCATACGAGTTAAGTGAAATGAGGGTATGGATACAGAGTAACCAGCATCAGCTAGAGCTGAGACAGTCAAAAAGTTATTAGCACCTTCAGGAGAAGTAAGCTCAAGCGACATCTTATTTCTTCCAATTTTTTTACTCCGTCGGGTGAAATATTTTTAATTTTATTTGAGTACAAGAATTGATCGAACTTTACCGGATTAATAGCTGTACCAGTAGGGTTACTCTTGAATCTCGATATCATGCGAATTGGAAATTGGAATCGTATATGTCATTTTAGGTACTTTTGAACACAGAATTAGGGGATTGTTAACATTTAGTTACAAATACATTCGACGAATAGGATAAAATAATTTACTATTTACTATTAACTAAATGGTAATAATTCGCCAATATTCCAATGAACCAACTTCCAATAATGCATGAATCGAGCTTCGAGAGTAACCCTACAGATGAGGGATCAGCTTCGGTTTTAAAAACGTGTACTATAAAGGGTCCCTTATCCTCTTTTGAGTATTTTAATTTGTTCTCCAAACAGAGATGCGTGAAGTTGTCTGTATTGAGGCACTTGGAGAGCACCTGTCTAGCTTTTTTCACACTCACTCTTTTGACACAAACACACATTTCAAAAACAAGAGATATAAATATTTGTGTCCACGATGGTAATACATAGAAATAAATATAATAAACATCAAGGGCAATTCACTCAGACATCTATATTCACCACAGAAATGGCTGTCCCTGACAGGAACCGAAACCGAGTCTCGTCGATTGTTGGGGTGGTTAAGCATGAACGCTAATCACTCGACCGATATACGTACACAAATACGTAGTTTCCTATTCTACGTATTAATAGTTACTATTAAACATTTGATAATCTCTGGAATTAGTATCATTAGCTGACATCTTAGTCATAAACATAGTTCGCTTACATATTGTATATTATGTATATATGTATGTTTGCTAGTACTACCTTCCGCCGGCGGCAAATTATAAAAAAAATCAAGAGGTGTCAATTGACACCTGGATGGAACGAAGTATATATTTATTATTTTTATTTATATTTATTTGTTATACTTATTATATACAAACAAACAAACAAAACAAAAAACCTCTATACATTCAACAAATATAATCGTCGCGACACCACACTGTTCAATGCGAAATAGAAATAAAAATATCTGGCTTGCTTTCTATAAGAGAGAGAAAGAGACAGACAGAGAAACATGCGCACACCGCACAGCTTACAGCAAAAAAGTGTCGTTACAACTTTTCGTAAGATTTTTTCCGTCTAGCCCCCAGTCACGACGCGCGATAAGGAACTTTGTTCCAAAAACCTTAGTACTCGTAGCTTGTAGTATAAGTATGTGTTATTCTGATGTTTTTTATAAGCCATATATTACTATAAAGTTTCATCTAACGTCTACGGATATAGTAATTTCGCAAATGTTGTGCTAATTATTGTCAGAAAAAGGTTATGAAAAAATAAAGTGAAAGTTTTGCAGAACACTAGAAGGTTTAAACAACTTAACGAAACTATAAAACAAACATAACTCTAATTGAATAATTCGAGTTTGACAAAAACTCAAATTCAGTATTCATAGCCTACGTCTCTCAGGTCAGTTGTAGTACTTATTAGTGGAAAGTCAGATTATTCAGAAACAAAAATAATTATTTTTTACTTTCTTACAATTTTACTAACCCTTAAAAATGTACATGTTAATTTATTTTTATTTCTTTTCGTAAAGATTTGATTTAATGTAAGAAGATGTCAGGGACAAGCGTACGGATTTTCTGATGGTAGAAAACAACTGTGACCTATACAGAATAGATTTATTTAAGGCATAAGCGTAATACTACTCTAGTAGTAATACTTTACTATGTATAGTTGGCACTTGTTAGGACTTCATTGTCAATAAGTTTAAAACAAACTTTTGGCACTATGTATCTTCACACTCATATTTTAAGAGGTAGCCAGAAGCACAACCAGGGCACCCACTACTAGCCAAAGACATTAAGTCCCACAATGTAATAGGTGGCAGCCCATCGCCAAGCGGGCACATATCCAATCTCGGGTAACCTTATTTTTATTACAAAAATTGGGAATACGCATATTCTTTATCTATTTTTTTGTCGGCCAACCCGGGTATCGAACCCGGTACCTCAAGAAGTCATGTCCGGCTCTGGACCGCTAGACCACAGAGGCGATACGAGAAGTCCCAAGAGGCAATACGAAGAGCCCGTGTTGGTCCGGGCTTCTTTGCAGAATAGACCATCTGCCTTCCTGCCAAGAAGCTCGTAAAAGACGAGCATAGGCTTACCGTCACTAACACCATGACATCTGGCTCGGTGGTAGAGTTTAGAAGCGACTCGCCCGGATTGGTACCACCGCCTTACCTATTCCTGCCTATGTCGTCATGACGTGTTCCAGTTCGGAGGGTAAGGTAGCCAGTAAACTTACTTTTGCTCGAGGCCTAACATCCCGGCCTCAGGTTGGCAACGCACCATTACCACCTTTGGTTAACATCAGGAAATCCGCTTGCTTGTTTGCCTTCCAATATCATAAAAAAAAACATCGGACCGCTAAATCTCAGAGGCGATACTTACACTTAACATCAATTTAATGATATATTAGCCAATAAATTTTGCTTATTACAGCGTCATTGTAATTCTAATAACTAAATACTAAATACACTCTCCATTGATGAAATACCATTGATCATTGGTGATTGGAAATGTCACTGTCAAAGCTCTGCCTGTCAAATTTAACATCAGTAAAGCCGCTGTCTAACTAGTTATGAAAACAGCACGTTGTTGAAATTTTTGTAACTTAACAAAAACTTAACGAAACACATTTAAGTATGGAACATATGCGCTACATTCTTCGCCTTCAACACATCGCCTGCGAAATTTAAATTTGTAATCCCTAGTGTCTTTTCCACCAATGATCGTGGAACGTTCATTTAAAAAAACCTGACTCCACCCACCGACGGAAACAGCTGCACTATAATAATTACTTCGTGGGTTCTTGAGCATTGGGCAAAATATAGATAAACAGCTGGTTCTTGATGCTACACTTTTCGACTGCCCAAATACTGAATAATTATTAACTATTATCGGATTAGTAATAATGGGGTCGAATAGTTCAGTATTTTGATGATTCAAAGACCATGTTACAAAATAGGGATTTCAAAGTTTTACTTTTATTTTAAGGGGGATCAATTATAAATAACATGGTATAAGATAATTTTAATCCCAGACAGAAAAGGAGGGTTTTAAGTTTGACAAGTCTGTGTGTGTGTCTGTCTGTGACATCATAGCTTTTTAAAGGATGGATTATTTTTCGATTCGGAATTTTTGTTTGAATATTAGCTTGATCGAGATGGTAGTAAGCTACAAGCGTCTTAGCTTTTATACATGTATATCATATAGGTAAAAAAAAAAGTATCTTCACGCCCATATCCCCGAAGAGGTAGGCAGAGGTACAACCAAGGTATATATACCATAACCATACATACACCTTACATTAACCATATAGGTAAAGTACGAATATATAGGAATATTACATGTTGGTTTTGTACGGGTTATGTTTTTAGTTGTAATGTTATTTATAATAGACTCTAGATTTATATAAAAACAGACGTAATTCCTGATATTAATAAAAATAGTTCATAAAATCCAAACACGTTATTGGTGCGTTGTAGCCCTTGGCATGTAGTTTTTGCGTTTCTTGTGGCTGGAGTGAGACCAAATGTATAAGTGTATCGGTTTTCCTACATTCCAGACTGAAAGAAGATTATGCCTAACTTTGAAAAAATGGTGGCAAGAACAGATCCTTACTGAATCCTTGTAAGAGAGAATACTGTGGATCTTTACCCGAACAAGTTGCTCCATAGCACTCTACCACAAGTAGTATACTGAATATACCATAACCCAAAATATAGCATTGATGTTTCGGTCTCAGAAATAAAGGGTGTTTAAGCATCTACAACTAGTAGAATAGACCAGCTATTTTAATTAATAAACACTTCGTTGGACCATCTCCTTAGCTGACACCTATATCCAGCGACCGACCTTTCAACTTAAATTCCCGTTGGGAGCAGACATTTGTGTGATTGACATATATCATGTTTAGTAAAAGTGATTATTAAAATTATCCTGGTATACATAAGCTATTTCTAGGTACATTGATATTGTTGACTAACATCTGTAACGCACGCAAATAATTTGCTCAATTTGTAGGTAGATGGGGTTGCCAGTCGTCTGGATAAAACTGAAAATAGACTTTTTGATTGCCTGTCTGGAAAAAATTAACGGTGCTCGGTCTGTCCGGCTTTTGATAGATTTTTATATCTCAAAATTCGCACGGATTGAGTTAATTAGATTTTATTAGAATTTAGGAAGATTTATGCTTACCTAGCTGTTTACTTATGACTTCGTATGTAACTTGACTTTGTACTGACGCGGTAGAATACTTAATCATGATTTTCAAACAAATTTTCGTCCCCTATTTTAGTTTAAAAAAAAATGCTTGTGTTTCAACTTGGTTGTTTAATTAAATTTTATCTAAATCAGTTCAGCGCTTAACCGTAAAAGAACAACAGACAGACAAAACTTCCATCTGTAATATTACTAGCTTCCACTTGCGGCTTTCCTCGCCTACCAATTTAAATTTTTCTACCAATTTTTTGTTATAATGTAGCCTATATGTTATTGTGATACATAAACTGTGTTCCCATAAAGACTATTTTAAATCCGTTCAGTAGTTTGTGCGTGAAAGAGTAACAAACATCCATCCAATCTTATAAACTTTCGCATTTATAATAAATATTAGTAGAAAGTATGGATAGTTAAAAAACCTTCGTTAACATAGTATTTTTACAGAAAATCCTCAACAAGGCAGGGTGTCCATCCTTTTTACCGGAATATTAGATCCAACTCGTATGTTTGTCTGGCCATTTTTGGCGACCAGGCAACCCTAGGTAGATCAAAGTGTGTAAATATCCAGGTGATAGTCCCATTTACAGCTGCGTTTTAATGTTATTTATTCTCCAGTTTAAATCGGGATCTCCAACCTCCCAGCTTTCTTCATACGCAAAAAATGTATAACAACACCCCTCTGTTGCAACAGGAAAGAAGAAAATGAATTTAAAATCAAATGTTAAATGACTAGACAACAACCATTAGGAATTATCGTTTACAATATAAAAAAAAGGAATTTTTCCTTCATGTCATTGACATCGTAAAATAAAGAATGCATCTATTATCGCAGCTGTTGCACGACCTCGTTCTCTAAATTAATCCCGGGACAGGTTTCCTTAACCCGCTTGGTCACTAAGGTCAATTGTTTGTTGTTATTCATTAACAAATTATAAACATTAATTTTTATTTTATAAATATTTATAAATGCACCCACAACGTTAAATGTTCAAAACATATTGTGTTCTTTCTCTCTGTATGGAATAGACCATCTGCCTCCTTGGGTATCTGGTAGACTTGCACATTTGGTCTAATTCTGGCCAAAGGACAGGGATTCACCGTTTATGGTGTCTATAGATCATGGTTGTATCTTACCACCTGGAGGGCCATATACTTGTACGCTGTCTTATTCGCGGTTTGAAACAATTACTATTTTCTTATAACATGAACCGTCTTATTTATAAACATGGACTGAAGTACTCCAAAGTTCAACCTGGTGTTATAGTCTTTATTACATTGTGATAAAACTATCAACTCTATTTTACTCTCACTTTAATCTTTGTTGCTGCTGTTGTTGCATCAAGTTATATGTAGCAGTTCACCCAAATCGGTTTCACCTCAGTACCTATTCGTAGCCTGGTGAAATTGTAAAAACCTCGCGGTCAGCAACATATTAGTATTAAAAAACCGTACTTATTCCTGTCACAGTAGCGACCATGCTCGTTATTGTCGTGTGCTTGAAAAATGAGACAGCCACTAAACTTGCACAAGTGCCCTAGGATTCCGGTTAAAAGTTAGTTATGTACCCAATGTACCAGTAATATTAGAATAGCTGCCTGCTTATTTTCTAATCTCTATGTAAGTTGAACCATACATTATTATGTTGCAACGTGATATCTTTCACAAGCCAGCAAACTTCCTCATTTATGATATTAGTATGGATTTTATACTCAAATTTATCAACTTAATTTTTTTTCAAAGACAAAGCATTGTTAATTATTACAAAAACACAAAACATATAAAACATTCAAAGACATTTTCACACCATAATAATGTTAACGACCAATAACAATGTGTTAAAAACAACGCTCCAAAGAATATAAAGGGCAGATTTAAAATATATGAATTGCAAACTAGGTTCTAGAATCTGGTAATAAATTCGCATGGAACAGTAATATGTGAATGGCCGTATAATTAGAACATCTGAATGTGACAACCCCATCGCCCGATGGTAATGTTTCAATATTTTTAGTTCCTAAATTTTTAACCATCAATGGAATAAGAGGGGTGTTGTAAATTTGACGCGTCTCCCTGTGTTTGTGTGTTTTGGGGAGGGGGTACCATCATAACTTCTGAACGGATGGGGCGATTTCGATGCGAATTTTTCGCGAGATCGAAAAATTTTTTTTTGATTTTTGTATCATGGCAAGGCAGTCAGCTGTAACGAAGGGGTAGAGCGGTGCAGCATGTTGCAGATTAGTGCCTTAGCGACGGTACTCCTTTCTGGAGGGTAAGGACACGGACAGACTTGTAAACTTGGCCTTAGATCCCGACCATAACAAAGTAACGCACCCGTTACATCTACGGTGTCAAGGCCACGATTGTCTTGTACATAAAAAGAGCCGTTGTTATTATCCTATCTCATAAAAAACATAAAAGTTACGGTGATTTAAGCCTTGATTATAATAAATTAACCTGCATTTTTTTATCACATACGACTATACGTAAGTTATATTGTAATGAATGTGCTAACCATTCGTAGAGATATAACGGTAGTTACTCGCCACTCGCCTTCCTACGCCTTCCTCAACTATTGTGTCAATATTTGCTGCTGTTCTCAGTTCTTAATTTTTCATATTAATAGCTCTATTAATATGAACCACGTGACTTTTGAAGTAAAATTTTTTATTCTAATGAAACCGAAAAAATATCTAAATGCAGTTATAATAATGTTGTAATTTTCAGTTTAACCATAACAACCCTACATCAGGTTGACCATTGACGATTTTGTTTCTATGGACAAGGTTCATTTCATGCCAATCGGACAATTAATATCCTTGTTTGTCTTCCAATCTAACTAATAAAAAACATTTTTACGACGAACAAAACGACGACAATGTTGAGTAAAATGATTAGCTCATTTTAAATAAGTTATACCAACATTACCTTATAATATACTGACTAATCTCAGGTTTTACTACACCTGACTATTTTTCTAAAATATTACTTTCACTCAACATATAATAGGATATATGTATCAATAAATACAGACACTCCTCAATACCATTGATCATGAGAGCCGGCTATTTTATTTCATTTTCAAATTATAAATAGCTTCATTAAACCGAGGATCTCGGCCACTAGTCATAATGTTTACATCTAAATTACTGTTTTATGATTTAAACTATGATTTACAAACTCGGTGGATATCGGGTGATGTAATTTATGTTTGAATGGAGACCGCGAGGTTTAAACGGATGCCATATTTAAATAATTTATTCTGAAGTTTAAAACACCCCCGAACTTAATATCTCCCACGCTAATCGTTCATATAGTCATTTTGATAGCTTTAAAACTGAGTTATAATATTAAACTAGCCGACCTGGCGAACTTCGTATCGCTTGACATTGATAGCTATTAAGCCACAAAAACTAACTTTTAAAGTTTTTAAGTTTATTTGTCCCTTTTTCGGATCGTCAAAGACCTTTTTGCCATGCTGCCACGTCTTCCATATTAATATATTCCGTCTCTTAAAGCATTATTTTTCTCATTTTCCTGCTATTTTCTAATTTTTTTGCTTATTAAAACTTTTTACTGATGACGACTAACACAACAAATAACCTAGTTATTGTCAGGTTCTATGAAAAGAAAAACCGGGAAAATTTAAAAAGCAACACGTTAACCTAAATTGTTAGTAGCTGTTAATGTCAAGCGAAGTTTGACGGATCGGCTAGTACATAATATTTTCCCGGTGTTAGTACGGTTCTCCTGTATGGAATAGACTGTCTGATACTGCCTGGCAGCTCCTAAGAGTTAGCATAATTTAAAGGGATTCTTACCAACTAGACCACTAGACAACGAGAAAAATGACATCTTTAATTTTCATATCTCGAGTCGTATTGAAACGGATGGAACCGCATAATATGACATCAAATTCACCCATTTTATTTTTTATTTGGTATCAATCTAGTGTCACTCGTGCTATCAAAACGAGTCTAACGAAACCTCGCACTTATTGTGAAATCCTTTAGTCTGCTTTGGATATTGCAAGAAACATAAAACAACAGAAATGTGTATCAAAATAGATGGAAAAATTGACTTTATTTAACAATTGTACAACTGTTTTCCAAAATCAAATGCACTAGTCACTGTATCTTCACGCCCATATCCCCGAAGAGGTAGGCAGAGGTACAACCAAGGCACCCACGACTAGCCGAAGACACTAAGTCCCACAATGTGATAGGTGGCAAGCCTATCGCCAACCGGGCACATTTCCAATCCCGACCAACTTTTTTTTTAAATTAGAAAAAACTAACTAAAACTAGTCACTGTAAAAATGTGTAAATCGCTTTAAGTATACCAATAACATTTGAAGAGTTGTATTGACTTCTTCAGAATTCAGTCACTTAGATCACGTGATTGGCCGACTTGGGAACACCAAGAAGAAACAAAAAGTTAACTTACTAATTTAGTTTGAGATTATCCTTATCTAGGATGAAAAATAAAAAAAAGAAGTAACTCTAGGCTCTTCAAGAATCGTGAAACTTGGTAATCGATATCCTCTGTCTACCCCACAAGGGAATTGGCGCAAAAAAACAATCGAATTTTCTAGTACTGAATTTTAACTTCCCAATTTTATACTAAAACAATGACACCATTTTATGTGTGAGGATGAGCAATATTTGATTATATAGAATGACAAACAATGATGAATAAAAATGACTACATACATATCTTCACGTCAAGTCCCTTACGTCGTAGGCAGAGAGCCAAATGTTGCAGTCTTGCAGCCTTTCCCAGCTCCGTCCACTTTCAATACTCTTTTCTGACAAACACGTCGGTTTCGGTGACTCTTGACAGCGCCCTCGGATTTCATCCGAGCGATTTCAAATCTAAGCCAGTGACTATAAACAGGACAGAAACGGTTGTATACCGATGATATCAAAGCCCGATCGCTCATTCCAAACTTTTACATAATACCCGTAATTTCAGGCCGATTTCTTTTATATTCTATCTTCTCTTTCTCCTCTAGTACTCCAGTCGTAGGCGTATCCCGTACCTTGTTCAACAATAACCCGTATTAAATTACAGTACAGACCCTACATCGATGCCGCGTCATCCAAAACCAATAGAAACTCCAATAATAAATTCTCCTAAATAATGATAACGTTAAAACCTCGTGAGTAAATCCAAAAGCCCATTACGTCGCTGTAAACGTTTATAGAATCATAAACCAGAACCAATCCATTGTTTCGAGCGACCTACGCCTCGTGACGACATAACTAATCGACCTATTCTCCCTTTTTGTCCCCACAACACGTAATCACTTATCACCTCGACATTGAATATCTACCACGAGCCTTTGATGCGTTTGTATCCATTTAAAACTGGTTTTGAATAGATCAGCGATTCTCAATCAGTTCTTCTTGGGAACCATTGGCCTCCTTTTTCCCATTTCTAAAATGTTTCTGCCTATCCTGCTGCCATGATAAGGGCTCCGGTCCGGAGGGCAAAGTAGGTTGGCTTGTACAATAGGCTTTAAACGCCGGCCACAGGACAGCGACCCAACTGTATTACTTATACTTATAGCTGTATAGCCACATTTGCCTTTTCTCAGGAAATCCGTGGCTTGTTCGCTGTCATATCGCATAAAAAAGGAGGGAAACACAATCGTAAGACCATTGGTCTTACAACTTTATGTATAGCAGTGGGACTTGCTCTCAAGTTCAAGCTCAATATCCTCACCTGCAACCCCAAAGAGCTAAAATTCACCTACAGCATTCGGAATAGAAATATTTGAATTCTATACCAGTATCATAAATTTGACCAGAAATATGTTTGTCTCCTACATTTTTATTGTACGTTTCCCTCCTAATTGAGTGGTCATGGTTTCCATTTCTATTAACTGTCTCACGATAATAGCTAATTGGAGGACTTCTTTAACCATTTCTGACAGTTGAGACGCAGGGCATCCTGCTGTCTGAACCACGGTTGAGAACCACTGGCATAGAGCAATGGCTATAAGCGATCTGGTATCGAATTGCACTGAAAAAAGGTGATGAAGGGCCGGATTATAAGAGTATTGGCATAAATGAATGGATCTCTTCTAAAGACAAGACACGAATTTAAACACTCGATTTAAAATCGATATAGATACGAGTATACGAACTATTCGGATCAAGTTACAATAATTAAGATATTTTCTGATGACAGCAGCATCTTAATGTAAAACACTTATAGAATTAATTATGGTTATTTGTATACTTAAAATTTACTCTAAATTTTTATATTTGCATGCTAATGGTTATTTAAAATGAATGGAAGTGAATTAGGATTAAATTGCTAAATTTTTAGTAGTTTTTAAACAGATATTTAATTAGCTAAAGCAGCTTTTTTCTGACAAGTAATTAACATTAGTCTAGTTTAAAGTTATTATACTAATATGTTTGTTTAATGGTTAATAAGTAGTATTTCTATTTGATACGTACGAGTTATAACCAATTTCGCATTTATAATACTAGTATAGAATATGATTATATGATGTACAAACAAGTTTAAACAATAATAATTGGCGTTAAATTGCAAATTAAATAATTTTATTTGGATTTAAATAATAATCGCCTGTACAGCCGCCACTAGACCATGGTCTGGTGTTGGATTTGATTTCATAAGGTCCCTATTTTGACTTCTGGTCCAATTTACAAACCAGATGTTTCTTTCAAATTTCTTTAAAAACAACATTGTGTGGGATTGGATACCGGTTTGCCACCTATTACATTTATCATGCTTAATGTCTACATACTATCTTATATATAAAATTCTCGTGTCACAATGTTAGTCTGCATACTCCTCCGAAACGGCTTGACCGATTCCTCTGAAATTTGGTAAGCATATTGGGTAGGTCTGAGAATCGGCTAACATCTATTTTTCATACCCCTAAGTGATAAGGGTGACTCACCCCAATTTTTTAAATAAATCACATTAAAAATATAGCAGAACAATGTCTGCGGGGTCAGCTAGTAACTATATAATATCTAGTGATAAGTAACCTGGTTGTACTTCTGTCTGTCTCTTCCAGGACACTTTTTTTTACAAGACAAAGTATTTATTTGCACTTAAGTTAAAAAACAATACCGTTTGTAATGATTATTTAATTCACACGTCCCCTCAATAAA
>NJDC01000900.1:60637-72155 GCA_002245475.1 Calephelis virginiensis | reverse complement strand
TCTGGCAATAATTAACATAATACGAAAAGAATTATCCAAATTGGTCCAGTCGTTCCGAAGTTATGCGGTTGCCAACACATTTAGCGATTTATTTTTATATTATAGATTATTTCTTAGTGACATTGTGCATAAATTACAGAAGCTCATCTAGAGAATCAATGTGAACACCTGGCAGTCCAATTCCTCGAAGTCGTACATACAAACGCTGAAAACTACAAACCCGTACGTGCTAGTATAGCACCTATACCTAGTACTTAAGCACATTAAGTGAGAGTGTTTCTAATTTCATTACAAATTATTCTTATGTGTAAAGCAGAAACTTGTATGGACTTTTACATACATACATATCTTCACGCCAAGTCCCTTACGGGTAAGGCACAGAGTATCGAGTGTCAAATCACACGGTCCTTGCAGTTCTGTCTGGCTTCCTCCACATTCATCACCCTTTTGATACAAACACGTCAGTTCCCGATACTCTTGGCATATGATTACATGAACTTTTCATGGGATAAATCAGTATACAAGCACAAGATTATCCCTATGGTAATACAAACGTGGCTTAAAGACACCGTAGACGTTATTGTCGCTGTCGTTTGCTGTACTCGGTGGAAATCTACCGTCTGCTTCACCCTCCGGATTTGAACATTAGATTGTAATTTTGTAAACCTGACTACCATAAGGAATATGTTATACATCCTTACCCGGTCAAGTTGCTGCACAGCATTCTAACATCATTGCGTAGTAGAAGAAAAGCAGATGGTCTATTTTCTACAGAGGACATATCATCACAGGTTTACATATACTTAAAAGTTAAGGTAAAACCGAGTCTAAAAAAAGAAGAAAGGAAATGGTATCTAATATGTATATATATATTTCAATATTTTTTACTTAATTACTCCGGTAAATATTAATGAATTCTTTTTTCGTAAGTAGAACATGTTAAAAAGGTGGACCCACGTTTAATCAAGATTCGAAAAGTGATTTTATAATGCATGTTTTTTAGCGTATCTGGATAACGTAGTACCCAAAAATAGAACTTTTATTTAAACTTACATACATATTTTCACGCTAAATCCCTTGCGAGTGCGGCAGAGAGTGTCGAGTATGAATGTCGATCGATACTTACAGCCCTGCCTAAATTTACAAATACAAAAATATACAATAATTTATAAATAATATACGTCGATTTCGGAGATATTTGGCACTACCCTCGCATAAAACCCAAGCAATTTGATCGTAGAATGTCAACCTAGGTCTCCCGGGTACCTACTCCATTCACGTTCGTATTGTATGTACTTTACTATATTTTTACCAAACCACGGAGCATGCCCTTTCTCATTTTAACTATCATTGACAATTATTTAATAAAAAGTCTAGTTTTGAAATATCGCAGCGGATATTGGATTTTGTGTTGCGAAACAGCTAGATCAACTGTCGTAACGAAACGCTTACTTATCTATTTGTTAAGTCTACAATTTTAACAGAGTTTAATTTCCTTTATCATATAATAAGCAGCTCTACTGTTTAATTTGGTTTTGCTCTAATTATAGTATGTTTTACGATAAGACTAGTTGCTTAGGTCTCAATTACAGTCGTGCTATACCAAACCATCACATTTTTGTTCAATTTTAAGGTTCTCTGCGCCTACTAGACCGGTTTTACCAAAAGATAGCTAAATTTTAAGCTCAGTCTTGGAAAATGACATTATTTTTAATTCTAAATAAAATTATTTAATTTGCAATTTTCCGCTAAAAAATGTATACGTATTATTGCGTAACAAAACAGACAAAATAGACTTACCGGAAGCTAAAACTCCCAAATACATCCAGCTCCACACAATACACACCACTAAACTGTTTTAGTAGCACCATCAATACACATACTACTAAAAACTCAACGTACGTTTCGCTTCGTTACCGAAGCATCACCCAGGAGAATTTAACTGCACTCCACAAAGGTCGAGCAGATACTTTTTTTTAGAGGAAAATTGCAAATTAAATAATTTTATTTAGAATTAAGTATGGATTTCGGCAAAGTAACGCCTTCTTCTATTAATTGACATTATTTTTATCATTTTTCAAAAACAAAATGTAGAATCCCAGAAAAGGTGTTCCGATTCATCCACTCATAAACATTCAAACATTTTAATTTCTGAAGCATTTTATAAAACCTCAATAATTGTTTCTAAAGTTAAATCTTCATTTTATATTTATTTATCTTAATTGTATACCAAACTAAATTAGTTTGTAGGCGAACTTAATGCCTGTTGGCATCCTCCACCAGCCAACCTTTGGGCCAATAGAGAGTAAAGTTTGTAGATGTGACACAAATCATAATAAATATACAAATACTTTTTTAACATTATGTTAATTAAGCTGTACATACTTAAGGAGGGTAAGGTAGCCGGTAAACTTACTTTGGCTCGAGGCCTAGCATCCTGGCCTCAGGTTCGCAACGCACCATTACCACCTTTAGTGTCTCTAGTTGCCGCGAATTTCTTACCATAAGGAAATCAGTATGCTTGTTTGCCTACCATTATCATAAAAATACTATAAAATTATATACTAAATTAAATACGAGTGTACCTAAATATACTTATATAAGACAAAAATTGTAGACTAAAACCAATGAAAATATAAACAAATTCATATGTAAATAAATTTAATTTATTTGCATTCAGTAAATTTATACATACCAGATAAATAATCACTACATAGTATAAAACAAAGTCGCTTCCTCTGTCCCTATTTCCCTTTGTATGCTTAAATCTTAAAAACTACGCAATGTATTTTGATGCTTTTTTTTATTAGATATAGTGATTGAAGAAAAAGGTTTATATGTATATTTCATAACCGTGCGAAGCCGGGGCGCGCCGCTAGTTAATTATAAACATTATACCTATAACTTAATTTCTATGAGTAGTTAATAGTCAATAAAGAGTCTACTACAACGCATTATCAGGTGGCTCTCCTGATAGTAAGAAAAAAGCATCACCTATACACACCACAGATATTACTGGTGCGTCGCTATCTTACTGGCGGTATCCTAGCAACGAGTAAAAGTCTAGTGACAAGACAACACTGAACAAAGGCATTAATATGGCGATAGAAATAAGGGCAAAGGGCTGCACAGAACTTTGTGTGGTGGTTATAACTGACTGCACTAGTGGAATAATCTAATAACCGAATTACTATAACCCCACCAGAAGGCGATGGGGTCGTCACATCTAAACAACAAGATATATAACATATTTAGAAAACATTTCACCCCTTTTAAATGTTTTCTAGTATTTTAATCTAATAATACAGTTTTATTATTATTATTGTATTGACTGCTTACTGCTTATTTCAAATTGACATACCTTTTACCGTTTATTTTAATTTATTTTCTTATATAATAATTTAATTTTTAAATTAATAATTTAAATTTAAATAATTAATTTACTTATTTTTATTATGACATGAATGTTTTCTAATTTTGACATGGGCATTTATTATATTATTATTATTTTTTCTTTTAATTAATTTCTTTTAGCATAAATAATTAAGTTTTACATATATAAAAAAAAATGTAAATTTAATTTTAATGGTTAATTAATTAGTGGAGGCAATTGACATGTTTTTTTTAATATTTTCTAAAATGGTACTTTTTTCACCATTTAGTGGTGAAATAATCTATAGTGGGCAACTCCGTTGTATAATGTATCAAAGTTTTTTTGTATCTACCCATTATAATGAATTTACAGTTACACATCAAAAATAATATTGTTGAGTAGTTTAAGTTTTAGCCCTGATGATGCTGTATAAGCGAAACCGGTAGGCTAATAATTACAAAGTAAAAAATTATAAGTGATAAGTAAAACAGTACAAGTGTTTCTTTCTTTAAAAATATGAAGATATATAACATTTATGATCATAGAAAACATAATAAGGAGGTATCTACTAAGAATAGACTTGCTATAGAATATTGCAGCGGATATTGGATATTGTGTTGCGAAACAGTTTGATTTACTGGTAACAAAACACTTGGCTATTTATTTGTTGACTCTACAATATCAGCTACTGTTATATTTAATTTATTTTATTACATAATATGTAGCTGTACTGTTTTGTTTTGCTCTAATTATAGCTTGTATAGTGTTTCGATTAGTCTACGCGAATGGCTTCGCGCTGCATTAAAACATTACATTTTGCAATCAATTCGATCTACAACTACTTGCCTCATTTTGATAAAACATTCCCTTTATTTTAAGTTGAACACCTATTTACCTTACTTTTGTTCAATATATCAGAACACGTTCCCCGTGCTGGTCTTTGCTCCTTTGCAGAATAGACTATCTGCTTTCCTGCCAGGCAGCTCGTAAAAGGCGAACATAGGCTGTAGGCGAACTAGCACCGTGTCATCCTACTAGGTAGTAGAGTTTCACAGCAACTCCATATCCATCGATTCCTGCCGCCATAACGTCAGTGCTTGCAGTTGACGTGTTCCAGTTCGGAGGGTAAGATAGCCGGTAAACTTACTTTTGTTCGAGGCCTAGCATCCCGGCCTCAGGTTCGCAACGTACCATTACCACCTTTAGTGTCTCTAGGTGGTATGAATTTCTTACCATCAGGAAATCCCTCTGCTTGTTTGCCTTTCAATTTCATAAAAAAACATATATCACCAGGTCCAGGTCCGCTGAGTAAAATAGAATAAGACCTTTCTACCAGGTAGCAGCAGGCGAGCACAGGTTAACTTTTAGGTAATTACCAACAAAACTGTTGGTATAGTGCAGCCTTTCCCAAAGTGGGCGATAACGCCCCCTTGTGGGCGCTGGAAATCTTGAAAAAATGATTTTTTTTTAACTAGGCGCAACAAATATGTTATTGAGGTTATTGACAAGAAAAAAACGAGGGGGGGCGCTACAAAACAACTGATTTTCAAAGTGGGCGTTACATGAAATAAGTTTGGGAACCTCTGGTATAGTGCCAGGCAACAACTTATCCGGGTGGTGATTCACCACCTTACCTCTTCCTCGTATTTTGGTCCAGGAGTGTAGACTTGCATAATAAAATCCAGACTACAGGACAAAGACGCACCTATCTATGGTATGTATAGGCCTCGGATATCTCTAACAATCAGAAGAGCGTCATTTTTGTAGTTCTTCACGTTTGAAATTCATAGTCGCTTTAATACTCTCACTTCTCCTCTTGGCTGGGTCTTCGGCATCTGTAATAGTGAATCTATTGTCATACGTTTCTTGTTCCACGGCATCTAGCTATTCGTGGGTCGGCCTCTTTTACTGACGTCTATGGGATATGAATTAATCTGTATGCTATCCTATCCTATCCTATTAATATTATAAATGCGAAAGTTTGTAAGTATGGATGTATGGATGTTTGTTACTCTTTCACGCTTGAATGGCTGAACGGATTTGTCTGAAATTTGGAAGACAGATAGATTGTGACTTGGATTAACATATAGGCTATTTTTAATCCCGATCGCACACCGGGTTTCTGTGAAAACGCGGGCGAAGCCGCAGGTAGCAGCTAGTATTCTATACTAATAAACTAAGACTTCTGATATATTCTACATCATACGTCACTTTGAATAAAAAAGTAAATTTTTCACCGAATGCTAATGAAGTTATTGCAATCAAGACCAATTGCTCTACTAAAACCCTTAATCGGGTATGACAATGATGTATTGTTATTCGTGAAATAAACTGCTTCAACTAGTTAAATGAGAGGAGACATCGAAGTGCAATCAAAAGTCAATTACAACGGTATTTACCAAGAGCATATGTTTTTAGAGTACGCACGCTTAGTGTATGATATTAGCACATGCAACTATTTCTAAAATCAAATAAACTAATTTATGTTATCTCTAAGACAAAACTGATACCAGAAAAAATACACTATTGTAAGTAAACTGAAAGTCACATGTCACGTTATGGCAACTACTTTATTAATTAAGCTAATCAACCAATCGAATCTATAAATTATTAGTTATATAGTGCTATAGATAGTAATTAGCTTAAAAATAGTATTAAAGCTTTCACAATTTGATAGGTACTTAACAAATAAATAAATATTTTTTTTGCAAAATGAATGCAAAATGTTCTAAAGATATTTCGATGGTTATAAATTCCCAAATTTGTTATTGACTTAATCATATAGTTACAAAACTCGCAATTGCTTTTGCAAATCTGAAATTTAATAATTTTTAATTTTTATATTATAATTAATAACAATTTTGCCAGCAAAACTTTTAATGGAGCAACAAATTGAAATAATTCAGAATCTAACTTAACCAAATAAATATTTCGCTATCCAAATAATATTTTTTACTCATCCAAACGCAGAAAAATCACATGCACCAAATAGTAAAAGGCAATTTCGATGAATTCGCTCTATTCTAATATACTCTAGGTATTTATTCATCCCCAGAGCCGACGATGATTTATAGACTCAGCGGGCACTCTGCGCGGGCGCTCTGTCGCGGACGTTTTTTAAAATTAAAATCTTATAACCCGTGATCTGATCCAGCTCGATCAATTTAGATAAAACAAATATTTATACATTCGAACGTGGAGTGAATAAAGCTATACACTAAATTGATTATGACTATGTTTTATAGCTCAAGTTTTTATATAAATGGTTTTACCGTTACTAACGTTTTGACTTGCTGTACTTTTTAATATTTATTTACTGGTCACTTAATCACACGAAGTGGCTTGTTTTTTATATTTTTAAACAAGCAGATGTATTCCTGATGATAAAAAATGTATGTCGCGACTGCCACGAGAAAGTAAATGTTGCGTGGATACTCTATACCTAAGATTTTACAACATATATGTAAAAATATTTTAGTCAGTTCCCGTTGTTGAATTGTATCAGAAGGTCAGATAGATGAGCTAATCAACACAAAAATAACTCAATCTGAACCAGTAGTTTTAAAGTTTAGCCTGTTCAAACAAACTCTTCCAATTAAATATTTAAGTTTTAAGTTTTTGACTACTCTACTTTCCTAACTGAAAATCAGCAATAACCATCATAACATAATATGGCCAAAGGAAAAGGTAAGGTAGTGATCCCAATTCGAATACTGAGAACTCTATTAAATAGTCTGACTAGTGGAATAATGGATCTATCTAAATAAATAATTCCACTTACTACTAATTTGTTACTACGTAATTTGGAATTCTGTATGTTATTATTTTTAAGACAAAAAGTTTGACCTTTAATATGTTTGTAAGCTGTAAAACATAAGTATCTTCACACCCATATCTCCGAAGAGGTAGGCAGAGGTACAACCAAGGCACCCACGACTAGCCAAAGATACTAAGTCCCACAATGTGATAGGTGGCAAGCCTATCGCCAACCGGGCACAATTCCAATCCCGACCAACATTTTTTTATTAGAAAATTGGAAAAATCCAATTTTCTTTTTGTTAGCCGATCCGGGATTCGAACCCGGGACCTCATGCAGTCAAGTCCAACACCCGGACCGCTAGACCACAGAGGTGATAAAACATAAGTGTTAGAAAAATACATAATTGAAATGCAGTAAAGCTGAAAAAAGCAACTCCGAGTTCATTAAGTCGTGGTTTTATAATTATTTATCACAAATAGCTTGTGTTTCCGAGGTGATCCCATAATACACATTTCATCAACATTCGACGAGGGTCTTTTTTTAGCTATAATTAATAATAATATATATTTTTTATGTACCTCGACGACTTCGTTACTTTGATAACTCAAAAACTGGTTGTCATATCATGATTAAATTTATACAGGACATTTCTGAATCATGATAGACCTTTCTAAAAATAAACTATCAAAACTACTCGTCATTAAATCCAAATGATATTATTCAATTTTCCATTTGCCTCGTCATTGCCATTATTAGACGAGTAATCACGAAACAAACAAAAAAACATACACTCGAATTATTTTTTGCCTTTTATTTGCAAGAGGTCAATAACAAATTTCCTTCATTATAATAAAGTGAATGCAGATATTAACGATCCATCGAAAATCTACAAGTACCACCGACCCATTTAAGTAATTTTTAATTTCTTTGTAAATCTAATATTTAAATTATAGAATATACATAAAATATTAATATTTTTTAATTTAGTTTTTAAATTAAATAAAATATAAATAAACCACTCGTTTTTTTTCATTGGACACGTGTATTGTTTACAATAAATATGTACAATACTAACTGTTTCCCGCGTTTACAAAACAACAGGAACATTTTTTCGGCATAAAAACTAATCTATGTGTTAGCCAAGTTACCCTCTATGTGTGTGTCTAATTTCCAGAAAATCGGTTCAGCAGATTTTACGTGAAGGAGTAACAAACAAAACAAACATTAAAACTTTAGCATTTATAATATTAATAGGATTTGTAAAGAATAATAAACTGAAAATTAGTTAAATATGAAAGATGATAATTATATGATCATTATTACATGATTGTTATTAGCAGTGTTTACCATTTATATTTAGACCAAAGTTTTAACCTTTCTGCTATTTTCTAAACTACAAAAACCATGTGGTTGTTCGTGAATTTTGAAATAAAAAGCATTTCAAAAAACAAAATAGCTTCACATGAGCCATGTTTCACCAGCCTCTGTTATGTTAATCCTTATCAAAATGACTGTAATAGTCATTGAGATTTCAGATACATGATTTTTCGATTGCTATATAAAATGTCTGATAAATAATTGGAAAGATATGAAAATTTGAACGGAAATTTAATGGAATACATCTTGACATATCTACTGGATACCACAGTAAAACATGCTTGCTAGTAGCTATAACCGTCAGTGATGAAAATGGTGAACATAAATTGGTATTGATAAAAGTAAATTTAAAAAATACATCACTGTTTAAAAAGACATGTTTCTACGTTTCATCGTCGGCATTCGGTGGAATTCTACTATTTTTCCACATTTTACTATGCTGTACTATACTAGGTATTCTACTTTATTATGTACACTATACAATGACTATATTTTCCACACCACAATTAGGTACTTTAAGAGACTAGAATGTTAAAGAAAATTACTAAATTATTTATTTGCGGAATATGTGTGTAAATGAGATGTTACAAAAATATTTAAGTACATCAACATCTTCTACCATGTTTTGGGGTGCAAATATTTTAATATTAATAAAAAAATATTATTTAATTACATACACTTTAACTTTTAATTCTACTCGTAATGTGTGATTTTTATTAGCTTTACTCGTCACTATAACATAATGGTGGTAAGCACTGATGTTATGGCATAAGGAATAGGTAAGAAATTGACACGAATAGAAATAATACAATACAATTGTTAAATAAAATAAAATCTGAGTGTTTTTATGCTTTTAAAAGACTTCAAAAAGTAGGAGATTATATTATGTTCAACTTCTATGTATTTGAAATCTATAGCTCCGTCAATTTTGAAACGATGTCAATTATTCTTTTTATTTGAAAGTGCGAACTTCCGAGGTCGAACTGACGTCAAGTCTGGATCTGATGATGGAATCTCAGGGAAATCGATGAAAATACCCATTTTTCGTCTACTTAGACGCTATCCGAAACCGAAATCGGTTTTTGCAGTTTTACTGCGCTTAAATTGATGTAACAAGCAGACATGAGAAGATGGTAAGTAACAACCTTTATCTATAGACACCACAGATGTTACTTGTACGTCGCAATCTTTTGGCGAAAGTCTTAGGCCATGTGTGAACGTCAACCAACTACCGCTCCCTCGAGCTTGGAACTCGACACTGGCGAGCCTTAATGCTATGGCGATAATAAAAGCTGTTGCAAAGGACTCTACCATCTAAAAGTAAACGGTTTATGACTTAATAACATCACCTTGTATCTAGTGGTCTAGCGGTCCGTCGACGAGCTTGAATTCTTGAGGTCCCGGGTTCGATCCCCAGGTCGGGCAAAAAAGAAATTAGCAATTGTATCTTTTTTAATTTTCTAATAAAAATAACGTTTGGATATATGTGCCCGGTTGGCAATAGGCTTTCCACCTATCACATTGTTGGACTTAGTGTCTTCGGCTATACATGGGTGCCCTGGTTGTAGCTCTGCCTACTGCTTCTGGGATACTTGAAGATACTTTTACTTTCATATAATATAATATGAACCTATGTTTATCAATCATAGTTAGCACAATTTTATAGGTAAAACAAATACTTAACACTGGTCTGTCGGAGATTTTTAATGCATCTTGATAAATATTGATTTTTATGAATGGAGACTCTGAAATTGAGCATCAGAGGAATGTAAATATTTGAGGAATTTACTTTTAAATTTGTGAGGTATTGTCAAAATCATTAAGGCTAACAGCAATACAAATATTCTGAATGTTTAAGAAATGGATAAGCTTTGTGTGAATAACTTAATTAACCGTAAAATGCTGTGCCTTTTTATAATATCGGAAGGCAAACAAGCAAACTGATTATCTTATACTATGAAATACCTAAGAACACACAAGATGTTTAAAATTTATCGAAATTTAACCCAAGCACAGGGCAAATGCTAAAATAAAAATACCTTGAGAGAAACGAAATTTATAACCATTATATATGTATACTAGCTGCTACTTGCGGCTTCGTCCGCGTTTTCACAGAAACCCGGTGTGCGATCGGGATTGAAAATAGCCTATATGTTAATCCAGGTCACAATCTATCTGTCTTCCAAATTTCAGACAAATCCGTTCAGCCATTCGAGCGTGAAAGAGTAACAAACATCCATACATACATACTTACAAACTTTCGCATTTATAATATTAATAGGATAATAGGATTTCATCTGTAACGATGAACTCATTTAATAGGTACTCAGAACTGTGTATCTATAGGACATAACTACCCTCTTTAACAGGTAAGAAACTAAATTTCGCCACGGGACTTGAATCCTCAGTAGCTCAAATGGTAAGAGCATTTGTCGGCTTGAGATGAAAGGTTCAAATCCTGCCTCGTCGAAATTTTTTCTTTCTTTAAAATTTATAGAAGATGTTAATGGTAAGTTTTCAATCTATGATTGGGATATTAGGACTCTAATACTTTACCAGCTGCTATATTTGTATACCTGTACATGCCAGTCAGTGCTCCTTGTTTTCTTGTTTTAGTATAAAAAAATGTAATAGAAGGCTGCAAAATTTTATACTGAATCGTTATATATATATATATATATATCGTCGTTTATACTGAAATCAAATAAATATGTAAAACATCTTAGTTTCAGATTGTCGACTAAAACTTTTGGTGTAAAAGTCGCCTGTTTGACGTAATAATCCTACTACTAATAATAATTATACGTGCAACAAAAATTGTGTATGTTTGTTCCACTTTAACATCAAAATTGCTGAAATCATTTTAGTGAATTTTAACTGGTAAAGATCCATCTAAGTAAAAACATAAAATAGTACACTCCCTGTTAGCCAACTATATGACATATAGACGATTCGAACATAAAAAAATTAAAGCTACTTCAATTTTATTAGAAACTGCTATTTTAATA
>NJDC01000900.1:44952-60101 GCA_002245475.1 Calephelis virginiensis | reverse complement strand
TTTTCTTGTTTTAGTATATAAAAAATGTAATAAAAGCCGACAAATTTGTCTTTTATAGTGAAATGAAATAAATAGGTAAAACATCTTAGTTTCAGATTGTCGACTAAAACTTTTGGTGTAAAAGTCGCCTGTTTGACCTCCTAATATTCTTACTACTAATATTAATTATACGTACAACTAAAATTGTGTATGTTTGTTCCACTTTAACATCAAAATTGCTGAAATCATTTTAATGAATTTTAACTGGTAAAGATCCATCTAAGTAAAAACATGAAATAGTATACTCCCTGTTAGCCAACTATATGACATATAGACGATTCGAACATAAAAAAATTAAAGCTACTTCAATTTTATTAGAAACTGCTATTTTAACAACTACATTATTTATGTAGATATGTTTCTGAAATCTTAAGCACTAGATAAATATACAAAACTTTGAGTATTAAATTTCGTTTTATACTCAAATGTATAAACAGAAAAAAACTAATTTTAGCAATGTGTAAGAAAGAAAAATTTGATTTTAATTTACACTTTAATAACAACAAAATCATAAAGAATGAAAGAAAACACACACACACACACACACACACATATCTTTTGCTAGGTAGGCAGAGAGTATAGAGTGCCAAGGGTGATGGTATATTTGTATACTTGCACAGCCACATTCATTACTCATTTCATACAAACACACCGATTTCAAAGACTCTTGATACCACATGATAATTCCTAGCGATTTAATTATGATTTGTCAACCTAATCGGGCACCTATATTAATCGACAGTCTCATTGTAGTATATCTGTTTTGTCAATATTGAAAAATCAGTGCAAAAAAACCAAACTACTTTAAAGTCGAATTTCAACAACATAGCTGGTAGTAAAAAAATATTACTAAAAACACAAATAATCCAAAAATTACAGATAAAATGTGACCAAAAGTAGGCTGCATAACTTGACATGTATCTCGAGGCATACCTCCAACCACTTTGTGTCATTTCGAGTAATTTAACAAACCAATATTTGAGAGACGAGCTCCGAGTTTGTAAATATAACTGAACTACTCTACAAGTCAATACCGTAAACGCTAAATCATTCGCTTCGTTGGTCTAATGTGTCATACCGTATATCTATACATGCATACTTTAACATAGTAGTAAGAAACAATTATTGTTACGTTTTGTATACGAGTTACAGAACCCAAAGCAAAAGTTATTATTTTCCGGTTTGTCTGCTTTTACGCTAAAACTCAACAGATTTTTTCCAAATTTTGTTTAGTCTTTTTTTATATGAGAGGTCAACGAACAAGTACACGACTTTCCTAACAGATATAAAATAAGTATTTATTTTGCTTATTCCGCTTAAGCAGTGTAACTGTTGTGGCAAAAAGTCTTCCTAATGACACAAAATGTTACACTGCTTACGCGGAATTAGCAAAATAAAGGCTCAATCTACATCTGTTACAATGGATTTCCACAGAGTAACGCCTGATTCAATAAAAAATCCATCCCTCACCACGAAAAGTTTCTTACGCGTGTACAAAGTCGCGGGCGACAGTTAGTCAAAATGAAAGGCAATAAAAGTTCACAAAACTAACTTCTTGTAAACCTTGTAGGTTTTAAATAACTTGCAATGTATGTGCCTCGGGGTGGTTGCAAGTCAAGTTTTATCCACTTCCAGGTTACCGATTAAGCTGAAATTTTGAAACCATCAGGTTATCCGGGTTAGATCAGGGAAGAACCTCTTAAAATTCCCAACATGAGAATATCGTGTTCGAGCTTATTTAATACGATAGGATTCAAATCGTATAGTTCTCAGGCCTACTGCTAGGAATAAAAAAAGTATAATTTTCCTTAAACAGATAGGCTGAGTCACAACCCCGAAGTCTTGAGGCTAAAGACAAAAAGTCCCTCAACCTGATTGGTGGCAAACCTATCAGCAACCGAGCACATATACAATCTCGGCAACTTTATTAGAGAATTGAATATTGTGGGAATATGTTACTACGTACAAATAAAAACTTCTGACAAAAATAAATGTTTGTTAAAAAAACTTATTAATTTGATGCTATTTAAGAAGAAAACAATTATATAATATGTATTATAAATACCAAGACTTAAAAATATAGCCATTTAAGTTCATCAACTTGTATCTGTCAGTAATTAAATGCGGCTAAGTTTTATTGCTTCTATGTTTTCTACTAGAAATTATTAATTTTTACTTCCCTGAGGGAAAGTGATCACCGCAGGAATATCACAGATGCTTTGCCGACCTTTGAGGAATGAGTAGATAAGGTGATAACGCCTCGAAGAAATATGAAAGAGTTGATCTTCCCAGCCAAGAAAGGTGCACATAACGACCGACGTCCATGTTCAAATTTGTATAAATGCCATAGAGCTAAGGCTGCAATACCGCGACGTACGACGTTTTTCAACTTGTGTACTCTGCATTAATAGTTGTATTACAGAATATTGCATTTTGGGCCTAGGTTTAGAATTTCTTCGAAATATGAATTATTATTACACGATATTTATGTGAAACTGCAAACAAAACCGACTCCTCTGCAAAGAAATCGAATACCGCGACTTGATAATGAAATTGTTACCAAGTCGAGACTTGATAATTCCTTTTTTGAAGGAGGTCATAATTACGAGGTGGTTCCAAAAAAAATATTTAGGTCTAAGGACTGGATTTTTTAAGTATTATTTTTTCATGTATTTGTTCATTGTTAGTAATAGCTCACAAATCACTATTCTCATCTTGATAATATGGGACCATCTCGGAATCATGGGATACCATTTAAAAAAAGAATCATCATAACTCATTCGGTAATTGGTCAGGATACCGTGTAACGAAAATATATATATGAATTGATAACCTCTTCCTTTTTGGAATCAGACAAAAGCGTAGTCCGATTTCCATTACAAGCTATATTAAAGACTCAATAAACTAGAAAACTGTAATATATACAGAATCATCCGGTTTCTAAAATGTTTTAGATTTTGAAGATAATTCTTTCGCTTGACTTGGTGGGAATGATATTACTGCTTAAGTGTTAATAAAATAAATAAAGTAATGTACAACCCACGCCATATTCTAAGATTTCTTAAATAAATATTAATAAGATCCATCCAAATGTCAGTAATATGTTTCGCACTTAAATAAATTTAGCCTTGAGCACCGATCTGCATTTAATTATTTTTGATTTATATAGTCTATGTCTTTCTTTAAACTTATTACGGTGACATCAATTTATTTATTTAGTTAATAAACGCCTTCTTTACCACTCATTTATCAAACAGCTGTGTGGCAAACACCATATTTATTTATTTTTATTTTAGATTAAATAATTTAATATTCAACAAATTTATTCTGCAAAAACTTTGACAAATATTGCCCGTTGTAAAATTTATTTCTATGATCAAATATTGTTTTTTATTTTGCTAGAGGTCAACGAGTCAAGTGATTTAACTGGCAGGATTTTTTGCAATAAAATGTATCGTAATTACAGTTTATTTCAAGTTGTATCTTTTATAAGAAACTGATATACAGATCAATTTTCGTATTTCATACGGTAATTGTGATTACAACAGTTCACATTTTGTTTTTCACTGCATTTATCGTAAATATTAATATAATTGTTTAAAAATATTAATTGTTAAATTAAATTTAAAACAATTATGAAAATCTAATTACTGATCACTCATTATAATATAAAATGTCCTACTACCTACCTACTGACTAAAATCTAAATTTATGATTTTATTGTTGAGTTAAATTTTAAGATGTTAATGAAATTACGCTAAATTAGAAAAATAGAGGACTGATTAGTAATAAGGGGACTTGTAATATTCTAAAGATTTTAAAGATATCATCACTTTACAAATTTACACGAAATCAAATTACATGTGTAACAATAACTTAACAATAGTTACTTATATAATTCATCATGGCATTTTATCTATCTGCCTTGTCTAAAAATTATAATACTTCAAGTAAATATATACTAAATAACTAGAGTTAGGTCGTAAAGAATGGCAAATGATAGAGTGACAATAAAAATAAAGAACTCGAATATGGAAGGTTATAGGTACTCGGGAAGACCTAGATATTATTCCACGATCAAATCGAGTTTCATCCGAAGGTTGTGTCAAGTCTCCGAAGTCCAAAGCGGTGTGTTTGTATGAACAGAGTAATTAATATGGAAGAAGCATCGACCATACAGAAGAAGCTAGGTAGGTCTGAAAGGATCGTAATACTTAGCACCCGGTAATTTCTGCCTACCATGCAAACGTGATAATATGTATATTTGTAGTTCGTAAAGACAACTCGCGCAAGAATATTTGTCAATTTTGCTAAAATTTGTTTTTTTTTTAAATAATTGATCTAACATGTAAATAAAATATTAAAGTATCTACCATAGTGTTTCTATCATTGAAAACCATCATGTTTTTTTTTTTAATTTTAATAATTTTGCTGTTACACATCGGCAAAAAAAATGGTGATGAAAAAAAAACTCTTAGTCTAATCAGGAGTATAATTTTGCCATTTCTTCTCATGACTGGATAAATTTTGAAACTGTGGTCATTTACAGTACCTACATACGACTCTACCTAATTACACTATAAAGATTTTTTGAGTAAATATAGTGATTATAATAAATAAAATATCTTCACGCCCATATCCCCGAAGAGGTAGGCAGAGGTACAACCAAGGCACCCACGACTAGCCGAAGATACTAAGTCCCACAATGTGATAGGTGGCAAGCCTATCGCCAACCGGGCACAATTCCAATCCCGACCAACATTTTTTTATTAGAAAATTGGAAAAATCCAATTTTCTTTTTGTTGGCCGACCCGGGATTCGAACCCGGGACCTCATGCAGTCAAGTCCAACACCCGGACCGCTAGACCACAGAGGCGACAATTATAATAAATATAAATAATTAATCTCTTTAAAATGCATTCTACAATGACCGCCTCGTTGGTCGGGTGGCTAGCGTACATGCCTAACTACACTGACCAACCGCAAGGCTTGGGTTCGAATTCCGACGGAGGTAGGCATGTGTGTGTTGAACATTTAGATGTCTGTATTTCCGGGTCTGGTTGCTTATTAAATAATTTCTGGTATATATTTAAGTATTTCTATGTATTAGAATCGTTGACACCCATAATATAAGCATATAATTTGCTTACTTTGGGGTTAGATTCAATTTGTGTATCTTGTCGAGGGATGTTTTTATTTATTTAATGTTTTAAATCAGAATCAGAATCAAAATAATCTTTATTCACTTGAATCATACAAGTGGCATTTGTGCGCGTCGACATTTTTATAAACTACGACCGGATCGGAATCGCGGCCTCACACTGAGAAGATCCGGCGAAAGAAACTCAGCGGGCTAAAATTAATTGGTTGAGTTCGTTTAAAAAATTTACGTATTTTAAATTTTAAAAACTAAATATCGCCTATAATTATTGCCTCGGTGGTCTAGCGGTCCGGGTGTTGGACTTGACTGCATGAGGTCCCGGGTCCGAATCCCGGGTCGGCCAACAAAAAGAAAATTGGATTTTTCCAATTTTCTAATTAAAAAAAAAGTTTGTTGGTCGGGATTGGAAATGTGCCCGGTTGGCGATAGACTTGCCACCTATCACATTGTGGGACTTAGTGTCTGCGGCTAATCGTGGGTGCCTTGGTTGTACCTCTGTCTACCTCTTCGGGGATATGGGCGTGAAGATACTTTATTTATTATAATCACTATATTTACTCAAAAAATCTTTATAGTGTAATTAGGTTTGAATTTGGAAATCATATTACTTTAGTTTTGGTTTCACTCTATAATGCGAAATATTTAAATTTAATGTGCTTAAAGTTTAAACTGTACAATCGCTAAAAATCTTCTAAAAGTCTTATTAGTGTCTATAGTATCTTCACACCCATATCCCCGAAGAGGTAGGTAGAGGTACAACCAAGGCACCCACGACTAGCCGAAGACACTAAGTCCCACAATGTGATAGGTGGCAAGCCTATCGCCAACCGGGCACATTTCCAATCCCGACCAACATTTTTTTATAAGAAACTTGGAAAAATCCAATTTTTCTTTTTGTTGGCCGACCCGGGATTCGAACCCGGGACCTCATGCAGTCAAGTCCAACACCCGGACCGCTAGACCACAGAGGCTTATTAGTGTCCTTTACTCTAAATCACTGCATGTAACAAAATTGCAAACGATGAGTGAATGTTGAATATATTCCAGCAAATTATGTTCTTTAAAATAATTAGATCACTAAACGAGGTCTCACGTATTTTTATTTTTGAAATCATATATGTTTGATGGACAATAAACACAGAAAAACCAATGTTCTGCCTTTCTCGTCTATTTAAGTTATATTTAATGTTACTAAATAAAATATTTGACTCAAAAGCATCCCAGCAGCCAAACTCAATTATTTTTCTAGAATTTTTTAACATTACATGCAGAAGCTTTATAATCTGTCTTCTTAATACTATTAATGTTTATGTGTGTAACCTAATGATCTGTGATCTGGTCGCGGAGGTGGGAGGTGGGAACTTTAGGTAGGGTTGTCACATGTAAAGAACGTGACAATTTATATTGTTTCCCGAGCTCTTCCTATATTCGTGTTCTGGACGCGGAGGTGGGTGGTGGGAACGTCAGTTAGGCTTGTCGTCGTTATTGTGTCGTTTGGAGGATTATTTGCCACAACAGTTACACTGCTTACGCGGAATTAGCAAAATAAAGGCTTATTTTACATCTGTTATGATGGATTTCCGCAAAGTAACGCCTGATTCAATAAAATATCTAATATTATTCAGATAGGTGCGTTCGTTTGTTACAAATATAGGCATGTAAAGACTCAACTTTTAATAGTATATGTTAGCAAAACAGCCGATTTCCTGATTGTAAGAAATATAAGAGTAATAATGCTTATGACATTAACATGCCTATGAGCATTAAAAATACAATTGCTGCCTTGTCAACCAGAGCCTGGGCTCTCAAACGTAATACGTAAGTTAGTTGTCAGGATTTTAAATTAGAATACAACAATGGCGAGAACTGATGAGGTCTTTATTGTTAAATAACTGTTCATAATATGACTTCTTCAAAATCGATTCAGTAACAGCAAAGTTGTGAAAGTAATACCGCGAGTAACTGCAATAATAATTATGGTTTCACGTTTAATTTCTGTAGGTATATTGCCTCTCTTGCTTTTAATATTTCCAAGTCATACTGTTTTGGAAAAACCGGCTTTGGCAATGAGTTGTAGTCCTTTGCAGAACAATTAATAAACGAATTGGCAAATCTTTCTGTATGTGTGCGGGGCATATAAATATCAACGAATTTTGAAAGAATACAACATATTATAGACAAAATATTAATTTATTTATACTCTGTATTTTGGAAGCGTAATAAATACGATTTGTTCGATTTCTATCGAAATTACATCACAAATTATAAACTTATATTTACCATTTTCTATTTACAATTGACTAGGGTACATTTCAGTTCTTCCACAATTATTTATAATACGTATATACAAAATTACATCTCACCCTCGCTATCAATAAAATAAGTACCTTATTTATCACATTATGTATATTCTATGTTTATGTACATTTATATAAACAGGAACCTTTTAACCTCAGTAACGTTCTGTTAACGTTTGATTACTGTGAAAAAGGAATGTTTTGTTTAAGTTAAAACAATGTTTGTAATTGGTTATTTAAATAATAAATAACTTAAAATATTATTAGACGGTACTTTTAAATTTTATTAAGGAAAACTTTTGGAAAATTCGTTATAGCTATGCAATCGGCTCAATTATGTTTCAAATGCGCGGAATTATGTTTCAATTTAACTCATTATTATTTGTTTCTAAAAATGTTGTTGTCGTTACATGATCAGCCAGAAACTGATATTAACATTAACATAAATAAAATATCTCAAAAATCTGGTTTAAGGTAAATGTAAATGTGCATTTTTACACTTAACAATTTGAAACGGAAAAAAATTAATTTTGAGGAAAACTGTATTTAAATTATTGTAATGAGTTATGTACTTGAAAGTCCAGTACGAAAAGAATCTTGTCCTTTGCAAAATAATAAATTCCATTCCCGTCAATACCACAATTTTAAAAGATTTTACTTCAAAACTTTAAACTATTGCACAATTTATTTTACATTGCTATAATTTCCGTAGATAACCAGTTTCAATTCCCTAAAAAGCCATCAAAATGTAGGTATTTTGTATAGGCATTTAAATGAGAGTTATTAGCGATACTTATTTTTATGTTTGAAAGCAAAAATCCAACAGCTCAATAAATAACAAGGTAATAAAAATTGTTCAATAGCATCATAAGCAAGTTTCTTATATTTAAATTATAATGGCGTTTCATTATTAAAAATATTTGAAGTTTGATCACATACTAAGATGTGAATAAAATGCTGGAAACATGTTCTGAAGTAATATTCATTAACAAAGGCCATAAACTAACCAGCCTAAGCTCAGCACCGACAGAATAAATTTAACACAGGTTCGATTAATAAAATTTTCATAATTAATACTATTTACATATAGAAATATAGATCACATTTTAATTTATACAAAATAAGTCTTACGAAGATTACCAGGTCTAGTGTTTGACATGGGGATTTGTTGAGGCGGCCTGAGAGGTCTCTCTTCACATTGGTGATTATCAATTGAAACATAACTATGATGATGAGGTATCCTATCATCAGGTCTACCGTCACTACTAGCTACAGAACATGTTTCGTCCTCTGTACTCCTAGCAGATACCTCTGCGCTCGCGCTAGTTGAGTGCATAGGACTGGACATCATTAAAATAGGTGGTGCCATACCATATTTGTACCACGGATCATGCGACGTAGGAGGCGCAGTATACCTCAGATTACCATGCCTCCCGAATCCCTCCCTATTCCCCGTTTTGATATTATTTGCGTTATGAAGCGTCCGATTAGGTAAAGTCACGTCCACGTCAGGTAAACGAAAATTTAGTTTCTCCCAACAATTTCTTTCCCCCCACACAATCACTGTACACGTTTTCAACAACACTTTTAAATCTGGATCAATGTTGATAGCACTTAAGTCTGTTGTAACTAGGAATATAATTTTTTGGCGTCTATGTCGCACATTCACTGAATTTATAGCACTTTGTACTGCCGCCTTTGAATCCGGCGCGTACCACTCCTGTTGTAAAAAGTTTATTGATAACACTATCACTAGTCTTTTTGAACTCTCCGCTGCACCGACTAAACTATCACTAGAACGTCTTTCAATTAACTGCAAGTCTCTATGTTGCAAGCACAGCGTATGCCCTGTATTTTCCAACTCTGAACTAACAGCACGTGTAACAAAATCTTCATCTCTTGGATTATAGACAAAGAAAGCATCGAAACGTTTGTTCTTATTATCATTCATATCTCTTGGCGTTGAACTAAAAACTCTAACACCATACTTGGAGTGCATCCACAATTTAAAATCTTCCCTGAACATGAAGAGAAACGCACATATTAATAGAAGTATGATTACTATGATTAAAACGGCCGCGATATATGGAATATAATTTTCAACACTGTCATTTGTTTCGATGAATAACCGTTTTAATGTTTCGGTCCCAGTTTCCTCTGTAGTCGTGTCAGTTTTACATTCCTTCGCAACGGTTGCTATGGATTTATTCATTGGTTGATCATGAGCAAAGTAGCACATCATGTTCTCTGTATCTTTCGATTTTTTTATTAGCCATTGATTCAATTGTGCTACATCTTTACAATCGCATATCCAGTTGTTGCCATTGACGGAGACTCGCGTGCGAGGATTGTTGTCCGTAATGACTCTCCACGGCATGTAATCAACGTAACCGTTATTGTCAAGGTCCAAATACTCTAATGACGGCAAGTAATTAAAGGTATCGTTTTCGATTACTCTTATTTTATTGTCTTTCAAGTACAACTCATTTAAGTTTTGAAGCTTCATAAATTGCGTGTTTCTTAAGACCTCTAAGTTATTGTGTTCTAGATGAAGTACTCTCAAAGACTCGATTCCGTTAAAAGTTCTGTTTTGTACTGTATTTATGTTGCTATTGTTTAAGTACAAAACTTGTAGGCGTTTTTTACCAATAAAAACGTGATTCCCTAATTCTTTGAGATCGTTTCCGTCCAAATAAATCTCGGTCGCGTCCATTGGTATTTGCTCTGGCACGTGATCGTACCCGGCATTCGAACAATCGACTACATTGGAACTCCAGGTGAGATCATGATAACACGTACAATTATCTGGACAAGTCATCTTACAATCACAGGCATCAAAGTCACAACAATGGCATAAAGTAAAACAGTGAGATTCGTACTGGCATAAAAATTCTGATGATTTAACTTCAAGTAAAAGTATATCGGAATTACTTCGCGAGTGGGTTAAAGAGCACCTTACACTTTCTAAATCCATTACACGAGGGCGCTGTCTTAGGTCACTTAATTGGTTAATTCTTTGAAGCCATTCCATTGTGCAGTCGCATTTAAATGGGTTCTCACTTATATAGAATTCAGGTAAATCTTTATCTTCTGATACAGACGATATTGCAAATGCTCCGACTTCCAACGTTTTAATGTTGTTAGCGTAAAGCATTACTTTGTTTAAGTTGTATTTTTGAAGAAATGTGCCCGGGTTAATTTTTTCAATAAAATTGTTGTTCAAAACAACTGTTTCTATACTACTTGGAAAAGAGAATTCATCTATGCTTCGCAACTTGTTGTTACTTACATCAAGCATTTTTATGTTACCAGTTTCTTTGACTCCATAAGTATCTTCTAACTTTTCAATCCTATTTTCATGCATATCTAACCATTCAAGGTTAGTAGGAATATGACTGTAATCGAACCAAAGCAACTCATTATTTGACACATTCAACCAAACCAGCGGTTGTGTGTTTGTAAATATGCCCTTAAGGTCAACTAATTTATTACCATCCAATCCTATAGCTTTTAATTGTAAATTCGATGCAAATGCGCCGTCATCTATTTGGTCAATGTTGTTTGAAGCTAAATTCAGTATTTGTAAAGATGGTAATGCAGAAAACGTATCTTTGGATATTTTTTCAATTTTGTTGCCCATTAACCGCAATCCATACAAATTATCCAAGCCTTCGAAATGCGCTGTTGATACTTTTGTGATTCTATTAATACCCAAATCCAGAGACGTTAAAAATCGTAGAGTTTTAATAGCTTCCGGTACCTCCGATAACTGGTTCCCACTTAAGCCCAAGTCATTGAGTTTGGTAATATTCTCAAAAGAACGTAATTCCACTTTTGTTATTCTATTCCCATCAAGAAATAGTTGATTTAGGACATATAAATTTGAAAAGTGGTTACTGTCGACTTCAACAATATTATTGTGTGCTAATGAGAGTGAGTGCAAATTTTTCAAATTAGAAAATGCACCATCTGCTACTCGCGCTATATTATTGTATTCTAAACTTAAAAATTGTAGGTTATTTAAATCTTGAAATAACAACGCATCAATCTTTGTTATTCGATTGTGTGATAAGTTCAAAACAATGAGGCGGACAAGGCCGGAAAATGTATCTCTATTCACCCATTCACTTGTGAGTTCATTGTAAGATAAATCCAGTATTTGCAATTGATCTAATCCTTCTAAAAGTCCAGGGGCAAGGACACTTAAGGAGTTATTATTTAAATAAATTTGTTTTATATCTCGTGAAGACTGAAACATTTCAGGGGGCAAGGCAGTTAATGCGTTTGTTGATAAATTAAGTATTTGTAAATCACTTAAGCCTACAAAAGCGCGATCAGCCACTGATGAAATTCTATTGTTTTGCAAAAACAACTTTTGCAGCGCACGCAAACTCGACAATCCATTATCTGGCAGAGCACTAATTTCGTTACGCGACATATCCAGTGTTTCTAAAACAGTATTGCACGACTTTCCAGGAGCTGTAGGACCGTTACCCCAATCAGAAAAGCCTAAATTTGAAATATCTTGCAATCTATTCTGTGTCAAATTGAGTTCCTTTAAATTATACAAAGGACAAAATATTTCCGAGGGCAAAATCCAAATGTTATTATCACCCAGATCCAAATTACGTAAATCGGTAAGCCCTCTGAAAGAATCTCGATGAAACTCCATTGACATTGCGGACCAGTCCGTATTATGTGTTCGTATTATCAAGCTCCTTAATCCGCTTAATGGTGACAAAACAGCTGATGGCACATATCTTATTTTGCACGACTCTATCCTCATTTCTTTTAAGTTATGAAATCGGGATAGAAGTTCTGTGCCTTCTTCTTTTCTTCTACCAACGTCAAGTGAACTTTCGAAGAATAAAACATCAGTGCAGTGTAGGTCTAGTGCTGTAATCCTTTGCGCTTGCGAAGCACTGAGGCCTGCGAGCAAGTCGGTGGCGCCGGCGGCGGTGCGCAGAGAGCACGCGAGCTGGACCCGCGTGGGCTCGCCCGCGGCGCCAGACACTCGCTGCCACTCGCACTCCTGGGGCGCCTCCGCAACTCGACTGGTCAGTGACGCCCCACTAGCACCCAAATACACCCAACTCCAAACCACATAACAAATACCAAATAACTCCATTATCATGTCGGTGATTACACTTTAGAAACTGTCACTAATTAATTATTGATCACAGTTTTAATCACTACACGCGCACACATCGCTACATAGTCCAGATGCGCTCGGAAAACTTCACGAATTTCCCGTCAAACTTGTTTCGATAAGCGACATAACGGCTGAAGTCCGCTAGGGATGCGACACGAATGATCGGTACGCGGTGTAAAAGGCGACTGAGTGACGGCGTGCGTGAGGCAGGTTGAGCGACCGGCTGGCTCCCCCCGCGCAGTCGCTCCTCCCCCGACAGGGACGTCCGATGCCGCCGTCTCCGTTGCCTCAAAAGTTCACAACGGCAACAAGTTGCTCACCACAAGATTGGCATGAACAGAAGCGAGCTTCGCGAGCTTTAAAGTACGTGGCGTGTTTTTTTTTGTTTTTTATTTCAGTTACAAAATGTGGTATGTAATGGATTTATTAATTATCAAGAACAAATATTTTGTTGATATTTATGTATTCATGTTATTATTATTAAAATTGTAGTGTCTGATTACAATATTAATCCATCCGAGACAAAACAACTTTTTGGTTGGTCCAAAAATCGAATGAAACACTATAAAAGCCAACATATCAAGCCTGTACTTGTTACACTTACTTTGCAGTTTAGAATATCTAGAATCATTTAAAGTTATGTTTTAATTTTAAATAACAAATGTATCTTTTGTAATTTTTAAATTATTTTGTTTTCGAAAAAAATCATCAAATAAAATAAATTCTTGTTGATTAATGCTATGTTATGCTTGCTTAGACTCTATTCACTAGCATAATAATATAATAACAAGTATGTATAATATTTATCTATATATGTCTATTATCATTGAGTAGTAAAATTTAGATAGTTACCTGCTTATGTGTGAAAACTTATCAATGTCATTACGAATTTTATCGTTAAATGGTAGTGAGATAAGGCAATTCTTGCTAAATAACATTAACACGTTTTTACCCCTTAGGCTGTTTGTTTTAGCTAATTATCGATTGTATTTTTCCCATTACTATTGGATTATGATAATAATAAGCAACAATATCATTACTGTCGAAGTTTATTAGTAATTTTTTTCACACAGTTAACGAACTCTACTTTATTTTGCTGCAACAAAACATCTGCAAACTCTACCCTTTCATAAAATAGATATATGGTAATGATCTGAATGGCAGATTAAAGGTTGACAAAACAAATATACAATGCCAATGTAGGTATATTAGTTTATTATGTTATATTTGGTAGTAGGTACCCGGGGAGACTAGATTGACATTCAATGAGTAAATCTTCTATCTATCTGGTTATTTATATCTGAGTAGTAGTAGTAGTAGTATCTTCACGCCCATATCCCCGAAGAGGTAGGCAGAGGTACAACCAAGGCACCCACGACTAGCCACTAGACACTAAGCCCCATAATGTGATAGGTGGCAAGCCTATCCCCAACCGGGCACATTTCCAATCCCGACCAACATTTTTTTATTAAAAAATTGGAAAATCCAATTTATCTTTGATATCTGATATCTGAGCATAGAGAAAATCCTGAAAACAGTAAGTTTGTATGAAAAGATCTGCAGAAATCGCAACACTTGGCACGGGATACTCTTTGCCTACACGGAAAGGTACTTTGCCGTAAAACATATAACTATGTATGTATGTATATTTATAATTTGCTTTGCATCGATTCGAGTAATTTGCATAGATACGTTTATTTATTTATAAATATATATATTTCCCCATAGCAGTTTTTGTCTAGTCTTCCTAATAAAAGCCTACCTTCTTAATAAAGGCGATCAATGTTAAATGGGTCATTATTAACATGAGAAATGGTGGTAGAGGGCTGTGATGCAATTCGTCGGAGTAGGAATTTACTGCTTTACCTATTCCTGCCGCCGTAATTTTCCTGTCTGGAAAGTAGGGTAGCCAGCAGAGTTGTATAATTATGGCCCTAATATTCCGGTTACAGGCCAGTGACGCAACTATAACATCTACTATGTCTATAGACTGTGGTTATTTCTTACCATAACGAGAGCCTCGAACTTGTTCGCTGACCTGTGATTATTTTTATGTTATAGGAAGGCAAACAAGCAGATCGATTTCCTGATGATAAGAAATTCACTCCGCCTAGACACACCAAAGATGGTAATGGTGCGTTGCTATCCTGAGGTCGGGATGTTAGACCACGAGTAAAAATGAGTTTACCGGCTACATTACCCTCCGAGCCGTAACACGTCAACGGCAAGGACTGACACTATGGCGGCAGGAATAGTTTTTGGTCCAGTGCTCCTATTTGATGATTTTTGTAAAATATATTCAATTGAAGAATCGTTAAAGTATTATCAGAACTAATGATGTTAGGCCTCGAGCAAAAGTAAGTTACCTTACGCTCCGAACCGGAACACGTCATGATGTTGTGGCGGCAGGAATAAGTTAGGCGGTGATACCAATCCGGGCGACAGTCGGACAGCGGGAGTCTACGGAGACATTTGGTTCTTACTGTTTGCTTGAAATAAG
>NJDC01000900.1:30475-43666 GCA_002245475.1 Calephelis virginiensis | reverse complement strand
AGGTACCCGGGGAGACTAGATTGACATTCAATGAGTAAATCTTCTATCTATCTGGTTATTTGTATCTGAGTAGTAGTAGTAGTAGTATCTTCACGCCCATATCCCCGAAGAGGTAGGCAGAGGTACAACCAAGGCACCCACGGCTAGCCGAAGACACTAAGCCCCACAATGTGATAGGTGGCAAGCCTATCCCCAACCGGGCACATTTCCAATCCCGACCAACATTTTTTTATTAGAAAATTGGAAAATCCAATTTATCTTTGTGCTGGCCGACCCGGGATTCGAACCCGGGACCTCATGCAGTCAAGTCCAACACCCGGACCGCTAGACCACAGAGGCGATATCTGATATCTGAGCATGGAGAAAACCCTGAAAACAGTAAGTTTGTATGAAAAGATCTGCAGAAATCGCAACACTTGGCACGGGATACTCTTTGCCTACACGGAAAGACACTTTGCCGTAAAACATATAACTATGTATGTATGTATATTTATAATTTTCTTTGCATCGATTCGAGTCATTTGCATAGATACGTTTATTTATTTATAAATACGAGTATATATATTTCCCCATAGCAGTTTTTGTCTAGTCTTCCTAATAAAGGCCTACCTTCTTAATAAAGGCGATCAATGTTAAATGGGTCATTATTAACATGAGAAATGGTGGTCGAGGGCTGTGATGCAATTCGTCGGAGTAGGGATTTACTGCTTTACCTATTCCTGCCGCCGTAATTTTCCTGTCTGGAAAGTAGGGTAGCCAGCAGAGTTGTACAATTATGGCCCTAATATTCCGGCCACAGGCCAGTGACGCAACTATACATTTACTATGTCTATAGACTGTGGTTATTTCTTACCATAACGAGAGCCTCGAACTTGTTCGCTGACTTGTGATTATTTTTATGTTATAGGAAGGCAAACAAGCAGATCGATTTCCTGATGATAAGAAATTCACGCCGCCTAGAAACACCAAAGATGGTAATGGTGCGTTGCTAACCTGAGGTCGGGATGTTAGACCACGAGTAAAAATGAGTTTACCGGCTACATTACCCTCCGAGCCGTAACACGTCAACGGCAAGGACTGACACTATGGCGGCAGGAATAGTTTTTGGTCCAGTGCTCCTATTTGATGATTTTTTGTAAAATATATTCAATTGAAGAATCGTTAAAGTATTGTCAGAACTAATGATGTTAAAGTCGAGCAAAAGTAAGTTACCTTACGCTCCGAACCGGAACACGTCATGATGTTATGGCGGCAGGAATAAGTTAGGCAGTGATACCAATTCGGGCGACAGTCGGACAGCGGGAGTCTACGGAGACATTTGGTTCTTACTGTTTGCTTTAAATAAGTTATTATACAACACAAACTTAAAAACTAGCTAAGTATAATTAGATTTTATGACTGTTGTAGGTATACATTTCCAATTCAATTGTCAAAGTTAACCAATTTTCTTTAATTAACAAGTTCAAAAATCCATTCCAAGATTTACTTGACAAACAAACACAACAAATTAAATAAAATCTTGCAAAAAATTGTTGAGACGCCACATTTCTAAATACTTAATCTCTTTGTGAATTTCGTTGTTTCTTTGTGCGTAATCATTAGAGGAACTACCTGTTATGGTGACGCATCATGTCCCTGATACCGCTTATCAGGACAACTTGTGAAATTGCTCACTCGGTGACATCACTGAGCCAACAACCCAGTTCCTGTCCAAAAAAATGCTCTCAGCTGGGCTGGGTTATCTAAAAAGGGATTTTAACTTATCACAAAATCATACTTTTTAACCCCTGATGGAAAAAGAGAAGTGCTATGTTTGATTTTTCTCTGTGGGTGTGTGGTTGATGCCTCATCATATCTTCTATCCTATCCTATTAATATTTTAATTGTCAAAGTTTGTCTGTTTGTGTTGTTTGTATGTTACTTCTTCACGCAAAAACTGCTAAACCGATTTTCATGAAATTTGGTACACACATAGTGGGTAACTTGGATTAACACATAAAATAGTTTTTATCCCGAAATAATGTTCCTGTGGGACCACGCGGGCAACAGCTAGTGGTAGTATACAGAATTCGATGTGTCTTTTTTTTGTTTGAAATCTGACGTATTCAAGGTGATTCTTGGCTAGTAGTTTACGGTTATTTTTTATGACGGTTTATTAAAGTTTCTTAACGGTTTATCTTTTAAGATAGCGATCAAGCAGCATCTCCAGATGGTAAGAGATAACCATCGCCTATGAATACCATATCCTGTTATTGGGCGTCGCTACATTATGGCCAGGAGCTTAGCCTACGTGTATGTCTTCCGGTTATCACACCCTCCATCATAAAACACGACAATAGTGGGCACTGACCTAATGGCGGTAGGAATAGGTGCAAGCGGACTGCTTTACAGAACTCTACTAAATATAACGAGATAAAAACAAGATGAGATGTTTGCGACATGCTTTAAGTATACTACGCTTCTTATATTTTTGTACTACTGAAATGTTAACAAAAGAATGGAATTACCATAGCTGTTGAACTTCAAAGATATAAGTGGTGCTATGTCTATCTGAGGCAATTATGGTAACTTTTCGTCTCGGAATACGAAAATTAAGATCATAATTAAGGAGGTCGTGCCAACTCAGACATGCGAAACTCCACCATCTATCACATCCTAATACTATTTGCTATACTAATGTTACAAAGAAGCCAAGTTCCTAATTTTGTTTGTTTGTTAGTTTGTTAGGGAAAAACTTCATAAATACTGACCGGATAATTGAAACTCTTTGACTAATAAATACACTATAGTCTAAAGTTTACTATAGTTGAACAAGAGAAAGAAAGAAAAAAATAAAAGAAGAATCAGCAGAAATATCTCCTCAAATGTTATTATTTATTTATTTGCATTTATAATTTATACAAATAAAAATGAATAGCTAAAATCTTAGAAATACCCAGCGTAAAACTGTTAAACTGTAAATCAGTGATTATATAACGTTTGTTCAAAAACGCAAAATCCTATTAGTATTATAAATACGAAAATGTGTCTGTTTGTTTGTTACTGCTACACGCAAAAACTGCTGAACCGATATTCATGAAATTTGATGCACTCATAGAGGGTAACTTGGATTAACACATAGAATTGTTTTTATCCTTAAAACGGCTGGCAACGCCGCTGGCAACAACTAGCAGGCGATAATTTTAGATAATCTGTGGAGACCCACCACGAATAGCCCACGAATAAAAATAATAACAAAATTAATAATTTTAAACCTTTCAAATTGGTCCTTCCATTCAAAAGCTCTCATGTCTCAGAAAAACAGACACAGACACACACAGACACAGATATGTTAAACTCAAAATACTCCATTTTTCCGTCGAGGAATTAAAACGAAGAATACCAAACAAGGAATCAATGCTTAAAAAAAAGCTTTTTTCCTGTTCAAACTATTATCAGTTAATTTTTTCAATTGATTTTTTTTCTACCTCTAGGCTGACTTAGCCAAGGAGCGGAACACGACATTGTCATTTAAACGACAGAAATAGGTAAAGCGAGATATCTCTAGTGGGGCAAGTTACTGCATGACACTCTATAGCCAGTGAGTGTTAGTAATTACCAATTTAACCTATGATCGCCTCTTACGAGATGCCAGAGAGGTCTTAAATTCCTTAAAATCAGCCTGAGATAAAAACAATTTTTACCGATCACATTTTTAATGTTATTATCAGATTGTACTGAAATTTTGAGGACAAAATGTTTTGCATACAGCCAATAGTGTACCGCTTTTAATAAATCAAACATTGATTGCACTTGAAGTACCCTCGAGAGGTACCTGAATGAAAGCTGTCGGAAAACACAAAGCCTCTGAATTAGTACTCGAAGCGGCGAATACAAAAATTACTATACATAATAATAATCAACGGATTTTTGCATATAACAATCATTTATAATGCTCGCGGCTTTGCCTGAATGTAAGTACTTTTATCCTCCGCTTTTCCAACAAAGGGTCGAAATCAAGGAAACACTTTTAGAGAGCTATTAAAAGGAGAAAACAAGATTGAAATCTTTTTATAAAATTTAAATATTTTTTTGGAAACATCCCTATCTTGATATCAGCGTACAGAATCGCGATGTTTAATTTTTAACGAAGTTCAAAAAAACGAGGAAGTTCTCAATCCTGCGGGTATATTTTTTTTATGGATGTACACCGATTTCTCCGAAGTTTCTTAACCGATTTACGTATTTTTATTATGTTTGATACGTAATAGTTTCGAATTTGTCCCATAATAATTTGATTCAGGTAGGCTCATTAGTATTTATTTTGTGAGTATTTTTTATCTTCTTTCACCTATCCCGATGTCTATTTTTGTTCAATTAAATCATATCAGCAATAAACTAAAAAGTATTAGATAAAAATGACTAGGTGAAAAACCGACTTCTAAACTAAAAAGTTAAAAAATAATAAATATTTAATATTAATTATATACTACCCGTGATTTATATGTGCCATTTTTTAATAGGTTTGAAGTCGGTGCCAAGCCAATCACTTACTTATAATATAATTATTAGTTTCAGGCTTGGCACCGACTTCAAACCTCTTAGTAAATATCACATATAAATAATAGGTAGTATATAATTAATATTAAATCTTCATATTTTTTACTTTTTAGTTTTGAAGAAGGTTTTTTTTAACTTAGTTATTTATATTAAGACGTTCTAAACGGTAGTAAAGACGCCTTCTAGCAAAGTTAGCCTTAACTTTGTTTCCATATTCGAATTAATAATTAGTAAATTTGGAATTAATCTACAGTCCAGACAAATGCAAACTAATGTTTGCAATCGTCTAGAATCTCTGTTACGTATTATACTTTTTTTTACTAAGAACCTTACGAAATATGATAAGATTTATAACATACAAACAGAGAGTTCCATTCCATGGCCGTTTTAATGAGTGAAGAAGAAACAAATACTATTGGCCATATGCAGTATACGTGAGCTAAAAATAAAAATAACAGTAGTTAGGTACATTATGCACTAACAAACCTACAAAAAAAAGTATCTTCACGCCCATATACCCGAAGAGGTAGGCAGAGGTACAACCAAGGCACCCACGACTAGCCGAAGATACTAAGTGCCACAATGTGATAGGTGGCAAGCCTATCGCCAACCGGGCACAATTCCAATCCCGGCCAACATTTTTTTTATTAGAAAATTAGAAAAATCCAATTTTCTTTTTGTTGGCCGACCCGGGATTCGAACCCGGGACCTCATGCAGTCAAGTCCAACACCCGGACCGCTAGACCACAGAGGCGATGACAAACCTACAACCCTGATTAAATGTCATTGGTAAACTTTCGGCTGCTGAAGACATATTGTTTTATTGTTTGTAACTAGGTTGGATAAAAAAAGGAAAGACTAGAAAGTTAGCATCGTCATGAGCGTCACAGCGGATGTGATTTACAGCTTCCTGAACGAGGGGGCGGGGAGCCACGCCACCTGGAACTTGGCGTTTAGTGTTTGTTTAGAGTTTGATGGATGCCCGGTGACATCTTTACGAGGAAACTTTGCTAAAGACATTTTGTCGCTACGAACGTTAAATCTGCGGTAAAGTAACAAAATGTAAGTAAAACAATTATAAAAAACCAAAGATGTTTGTTTTATTCCCCTTGTTGTTTCTTTACGAGAAAACTTATTTACTCCAGACGTTGGGTCTGCGGTAAAACTTAAAATTAAACAACATGGCTACCACATCAACGAATACTATAACAATGTATTACGCACATTAAATAGCATATAGTATGCTTGTTATTCAATAATTTATTAAAAAATCTAATTCGTTTATATTTAAAAAGCGGTTGTCTGTAAAGTCGGTTTATGGACGATAGTTCAACGTGACGTCATAAGAACAGAGGCCGATTGTGCCTCTTTGTCGCTCGTTCCGAGCTCTCGCTTGCATATCATGCCTTAAATCAGCCTTTCCCAAAGTGGGCGATAACGCCCCCTTGTGGGCGCTGGAAGCCTAGAGGGGGGCGGTATAAATCTTGAAAAAAATGTTTTTTTTTTAAACTAGGCGCAACAAATATGTTATTGAGGTTATTGACAAGAAAAAAACGAGGGCGCTACAAAACAACTGATTTTCAAAGTGAGCGTTACATGAAATAAGTTTGGGAACCTCTGCCTTAAATGAAGCTCTCAGAGCGAGGTAACGCCGCATGAGTGCCGGCATCGAATTATGAGACGTTGTCACGTCAAAAATCCGTTACTATTATGATATTAATCGATTTTTTTATGTGAGAGTTTTTACTAGCGCAAAAGGACCTTTATAAACAGACAAAGTCGGATGTAATACTCGTAATTATTCTATAGCTAGATATAGTGAGAAATTCACTGAAAATAAAAGTTGCGACATTTAACGATAACTGTATTAAAAAACTTACGAACTTTGAATTAACACTTAATTATATGATGGAAGTAAATATTGATATCCCTGGATAAGTTACACAAATTAAATCTAACCTTAAAGTATCTTCTAATCTTATCTTCACGCCCATATCCCCGAAGAGGTAGGCAGAGGTACAACCAAGGCACCCACAACTAGCCGAAGACACTAAGTCCCACAATGTGATAGGTGGCAAGCCTATCGTCAACCGGGCACATTTCCAATCCCGACCAACATTTTTTTTTAATTAGAAAATTGGAAAAATCCAATTTTCTTTTTGTTGGTCGACCCGGGATTCGAACCCGGGACCTCATGCAGTTAAGTCCAACACCCGGCCTGCTAAACCACAGAGGCGATTCTAACCTTAAAGTAAGCAAGTTATATGCTTGTATTAGTTAAAAATACTTATACATACAAATACTTAAATAGATAACAGAATAAATTTTATATACACCCATATCGATAATGCAGACATCTAAATGTTCGTCACACAAATACCAGCCCCCGTCGATAATCGGACCCGAACCTCGCGGGTGATCGGTAGAGTTAGTCGTATCCGTTAGCCCCTAGACTTAACGAGGCGGTCTTCTTCTATACCACCATTCTATACCATTATAGATATATCTATATTTCTATACCATTGAAACGACCACGGACTGGAACTTTCAGCATATATTCCCAGTCTATTACAACCCGTCTTGAAATAAAGTAAAACCTTTTAGTATGTTTCCATCTTCGACCCGTTCTTCACTTTCCATCAGAAAGTTCCGAGGATCATTATACTTAGCTATCTGTTCGTAAGTCTCGCTCAAACTCGAGAACGGCTGAACCGATTTGGTTAATTTTGGTTTTGAATGTTTAGTTCAAGTCCAGAAAAGGTTTAAAAGATAAGGAAAAGGAAAAAACTGCGAGGATACTAAGGAAAACAACAGTTTATTTTTTCTCATACAAACTGAACGGGTGGAACGAAATTCGCCGGGACAGCGAGTCTATATATTTTTGGTATTTGTTTTAAGCACTTAAATCGCTCCATATAAATGTGTTAATAATAATGAGGACAATATATCTGCAGAACGACTATAATTAAGTTGTCAGAAGGTGTACGAGATAGAAGTCCAAAAATATTTTTGAAAACAAAATGGTATGCAAATATAAATTCTTCTAATACATATTGTGAAATAAAGAATTTAACCGCACTATAATAACCTTATTTCACTAAAATTAATTATTCAATTTCAAACAAATTACGTTTTTACACATTTATTTTAAAACTAGAAGTCAATGGTTGTATCCGTTTACGTAAAGATTTTTTTTAACCCTAAAGTAAGCAAATTATAAGCTTGTGTTATGGGTGTTAGTCAACGATACTGTTACATATAAATACTTAAATAGATACCAGACTAAATTTAATAAACACCCAGACCCGGAAATGCAGACATCTAAATGTTCATCACACAAATGCTGGAACCGACTGTTAAAAAAGGAATCGAACCCGAGCCTCGCGGTTGGTCGATGTAGTTAGGCGAGTACGCTAGCCACTCGTACAATGAGGCGGCCTACTTCCCATGGGAAAATTCTTATTGGGATAAAAAGAAGTCTATGTTTTATATACTTACCACTCTGCCTCCTCTCGACTATCTCTGCAAATATAAATATGCCATAACATCGTTCCATTGCGGCGTGAAATAATGACTAACAAACACCCTTTCAGATTTCTAACATTAAGTGTACTTAGTTTTATTTTATTTGACTAATGTGTTGCTGACCTCGTAGTTTTTACAACTTCACCGGACTTTCCGTATGGACATAATGTAGTTGTAACAGTTCGGGTAACAAAAAGAAAATGAGGTTTTGAAGTTTCTATTAAATTTTCCCCGTGTTGGTCCGGGCTCCTTTGTAGAATAGACCATCTGCCTTCCTGTAACAAGCATTGTAAAAGACGAGCATAGACTTACCGTCACTAACACCGTGACATCTGACTAGGTGGTCTATTACTATTGCGATTTGCGCGAGGCCTTACATCTTGGCTTCAGATTTGTAACGCACCATTACCACCTTTGGTGTCTCTAGGTAGCGTGATTTTTTTACCTTTAGACTTGTGTGTTTGCCTTCCAATATCATAAAAAAAACAACCTGTCCCAGGATTGAATACGTGTCCGGTAGGCGGTGGGCTAGCCATCTTTTTGTGGGACTATCTCCTGGGCATCCACGACTAGCCGAAGACACTAAGATATACCTCAGCCATATGGGCGTGAAGATACTTTTATTTTAGTTAGATGTAAGTGTTATAGGACATTTCATTTCGTCAAATATTGTTTATTTTTTAATAGATTATTAGTGTACCGTTGTTACTTATTACAGGATCCAGATAAAATAAAAGGCTAAGCAAAGTTAACACGACTCTGTTTTATAATACACAGTACATTGAGATTGAGAAAACGTAGTTATTATACATGATCCTGTTCCGGAATTGAAATCTTATCTTTCGATTTAAGTTCCTGTCTTATCTAATATTAATTATTGCCATAGTAAGCGGTTGTTATAAGAAACACAAGTATGATAAAGCCTCAATTAAAACATTGATAAATAAAAATTGATTTAACCACAATGCAAACCTTGCTTTTGATATTGGTAACTAAGATATTAATCTTAGATATTAGACTTTATCTGAAATCCAACCCTGGTCTCGCGGATGGCCAATGGCGTTAGGCATGCATCCTAGCCCCTTTACTAAATTCATTTAATTAACTCTTCTAAAGTCTTATCTTTTAGAAATCTTAATATCAAATGTGGACCATTAATATTAGTGGAGCTGTTACAAATACCTTTGGTGACACTCTGTTATAACTCAGACAGCTTGTCCGTCCGATCCAAACTATTACACATTTTATTTATTATGCAATAAAATCGATGAATAATTTAACTAACGTTTGTGACATTCTTTAACATTCTGAGAGTTTTGAATTTTTTAAATGTAGCAAATAATGATAAAATAATATAGCGATGTTGGTTTGGGCTCCTTTGCAGAATATACCATACCCTTTTCTATGCCAAGCAGCTCGTAAAAGACGAACATAGGCTTACCGTTACTAACACCATGACATGACTGACTAGGTGGTAGAGTTTCGCAGCGACTCGCCCGGTTTGTTACCGCCGCCTTAACTTTTACAGCCGCCATAACGTTAGCGCTTGCCGTTGACGTGTTCCGGTTCAGAGGATAAGGTAGCCGATAAACTTACTTTTGCTCCAGGCCTACCATCCCGGCCTAAAGTTGGCAATGCACCGTTACCACCTTTGGTGTCTCTAGGTAGGGTGAATTTCTTAATAAAAAAGAATTTAATGATAAAAGACAAGCAAGGTTTATAGATAACACATATAGTACTGGTCTGTTATCAAAATCTAATATTTTATTAAAAGCTGAAAAGTTTTAGAGGGATCCTCAATAGTTATAAAAAAAACAAGCACATGGTTCTACTGATGGTAAGAGATGAAGGTGGCATAAAGACGGCACAGATATTGCAGTTGCGTCACTGTCGCTTGGCCGGAGTGTTAGGCCATTGGTGATAGGCTACCAGCTATACTATCGAACCGTGGTACTGTGACGGCGCCAAGAATAGGTAAGGCGGTGGATCCCTACCCGGACAAGATGCTGCACTGCAGTCTACCACCAGTAGTATTGTTGGTTATGCCCAATATGACCGTTGCTCGCCTCTTATGAGTTGCCTGGCACGTTTAGACAAACCATGCTTACTGCTTCTGCAATATATCTTACGATAGCTATTGTTCGCTATATTATGAAAAAATATTGCAGAGCGACTCTATCCTTCGAACCCACGTAAATCCGAATGAGTAAAGCGGTGCTAAAAATCTGTTTAAGAATATGTTGTGTTACAAAAAGTTAAATCCCGTTTAAAACATGTAAAATTTTACCAAGTTTCCACATGACTCTCTTCCAGTATACATTTTGTGCTCGCAATATCAAAATGTTATCAGATGTGACGTTGCGCCAGTCTTATAAATCTACATTCTTTAGCGGCCAATGTTAATAATGTATCTCAATCTAATGGATTTCAAGCAATCTAGATAGCTGCTTATCCGGCGGCCTATCCCATACCTAATTGCCATATTTATCCTGTCCACAGATATGTTATTGGCAAGCGATAACATAAAAATGGATCAAAATATCAATCTTGGACAGCAAGTTTTGGATTAGGATTGATTATTAATATTGGCCGTAAATCTACAAGCCCCAACTTAAAATTTTACACCCAATGAAACTATTTGGCTTAGCAGTTTCGTTACTAGAACTATTGTTTATACATAGTATTATACATAGTATTATATATAGTAAAATTTGATTGCCTCTGTGGTCTAGCGGTCCAGGTGTTGGATCAAGTTCTGTGGTAACGGGTTCGATTCCCGGGTCGGGAATCAAAAAGAATTTGGTTTTTCCAATTTTCTAATAAAAAAATTTTGCCTGGGATTGGGTATGTGCCTGGTTGGCGATAGGCTTGCCACCTGTCACGTTGTGGGACTTAGTGTCTTCGACTAGTAGTGGGTGCCTTGGTTGTGCCTCTGCCTACCTCTTAAATGGGCGTGAATATACTTTTAGTAAAGTAATGAACAGTGAATAGCTACATTTTTCATTAACGCCAATGTTCCTTTAATTTAGACGTTTAGGCATTATAGACACCAAACATGTTAATGGTGCGCATATAAGATCATCTGAACATTTAAATTTCATTGATACAAGTCTGTTGAATGTATTAGTATAAGAAAACAGGTCATTGCAGTCTATTCAAATATAATTTATCGTATCTTTTACATAGAGCTTATCTTTCAAGACTTTAAATGGCCGCTTTTAATAGAAACCGCTGTAACAGTTTTCACTATTTTATTACGTGCACATCCTGTGTCTTTGTTCCTTTAAGAGATAAAACATACGAAGAACTTTATATCCGCGCCTGACACGGTTGCAGCAAGAAACATATTTTTGTAGAATGAAACGGAGAACAAGAACTAGATTCCCCTTACGTTAAGAGACAACAATGCCCACCTGTTACGTCTATGCACAACATAGACGTTACAGGTGCATCGCTATTAAAAGGACCTTGGTGCTGGTGATAACCAAGGTATTAGGGCTAGCATTCAAGTCTATTGACTACAGGCTACCTAGCCTTACTGTGGCGAAAGGAACAGGAAAAGCGGTGAATCCGAACCTATCCATAGTTGGTGCATAGCACTCTTTAACCACTGTTTTGTTGAGAATTACCCATTTAACCATTAATTTGGTAGATAATGCCATGTAGCATTATGTCCGCATTTTTACGAAAATATATAATAATAATAATAACCGCATTTTTACAAAAATATATAATAATAATATGCGCGCATCTTGTAACCTACCAAACAGGAAATCAAATACATGGAGGATGTTGATCAACAGAAAGATATTAATTATACTCTCTATCAATTAGAAGTAGCATGTATTTGTATTAACATGGTGTATACACAGTGATTAAACTGTCGTTTCGTAGCTAGCTGCCGTTATATAACTAAGCATCGGGATGCGACAATTCCAACTTCCAACAAACCAACTCGTTGGTGGTAACCCAGTAATTTAGGTTTACTGACCTGGTTTACCTGCGCAGAGGCTTATGACTAGATATGTTGCTTGCTCATAAAGTCAGCACTAATTAAGTATATAGTCTTAGCGATTCAAAAGTGTTGTGGTGATCATAATATTGTCTCTGTAAGATTTAGTTTTTTTTATGATATTGGAAAGCAAACAAGCAGACGGATTCCCTGATGGTAAGAAATTCACACCGCCTAAAGACACTAAAGTTTACCAGCTACCTTATTCTCAAAACCGGAACACGTCAACATTGATATTATGGCGGCAGCAATAGCTAAGGCGGTGGTATCTCGAAACTCGACCACATAATAGGACGTCACGGTGCTAGTGAAGTTAAGCCTATGCTTGCTTTTTACAAACTGCCTGGCAGGAAGGCAGATGTACTATTCTGCAAAGGAGCTCGGACCAACAAGGGGAGAAAGGTTTAGTGATAAACATTATGTTTTAATTTTATATTCTGTATGTTTTCGATGTATATTGTAATATAGCTCAATAACATGAAAACTCTATCGAAAAAAAATAATTTGTTAAGAGAACGAGTTTTAAAAAAATCAATGTTTGTATTTAAAGGTATAGACAATATTCTTACATTCTTTATTAATGGTATAGTAGGCATAGGCAAGCTGAAGTTGATACGAAAGTGTGCACTGGCCGATGATTGTTCACTACAATCTTCTTATAAATAATAAAATAGACAATCCCAAAACACTAGTATCATGCAGCCTGTGGGTAGTTTGTATGTAGTAGTACTGTCGAATTGCACTGATGACTGACGTAGCCCTCCCGACCAATTTTCGTCATAAAGATAAGACACAGGCGGAATCGAGCTCCCCAACACAGTCTGTTCTGGACTTACTTGTCAAATTGTATTTATTAGATAATACATCCGACATATTTGCGTTTGTCAGGCCATGTTCCACTGATTTTGGTAATAGATGGTTTGATGTGTTTGTTTGAGAAATTATGCTTTTGTAGGTACCTAACATGTATTTTAATATTATATTTGTGTTGCAATTCAATTTTAAGTACGTTTTGGCTCAGCTGCAAATAGCTTCTATGAATTTTGTAAGTACTTACAAACAATAGTAATTTTACTGAGCCATACAACTTTAGCCTAAGTAAAATAATCATACCC
>NJDC01000900.1:17134-28529 GCA_002245475.1 Calephelis virginiensis | reverse complement strand
AATAGGATGTCACGGTGCTAGTGTAGTTAAGCCTATGCTTGCTTTTTACAAACTGCCTGGCAGGAAGGCAGATGTACTATTCTGCAAAGGAGCTCGAACCAACAAGGGGAGAAAGGTTTAGTGATAAACATTATGTTTTAATTTTATATTCTGTATGTTTTCGATGTATATTGTTATAGCTCAATAACATGAAACCTCTATCGAAAAAAATAATTTGTTAAGAGAACGAGTTTAAAAAAGTTCAATTTTTGTATTTAAAGGTATGGACGATATTCTTACATTCTTTATTAATGGTATAGTAGGCATAGGCAAGCTAAAGTTGATACGAAAGTGTGCACTGGCCGATGATTGTTCATAATCTTCTTATAAATAATAAAATAGACAATCCCAAAACACTAGTATCATGCAGCCTACTACTAGTACTACTAGTACTGTCGAATGGCACTGATGACTGACGTAGCCCTCCCGACCAATTTTCGTCATAAACTAAGATAAGACACAGGCGGCATCGAGCTCCCCAACACAGTCTGTTCTGGAATTACTTGTCAAATTGTATTTATTAGATAATACATCCGACATATTTCCGTTTGTCAGGCCATGTTCCACTGATTTTGGTAATAGATGTTTTGTGATTTTTGTTTTGTGTGTGTTTGTTTGGGAAATTATGCTTTTGTAGATACCTAACATGTATTTTAATATTATATTTGTGTTGCAATTCAATTTTAAGTACGTTTTGGCTCAGCTGCAAATAGCTTCTATGAATTTTGTAAGCTTACAAACAATAGTAATTTTACTAAACCATACAACTTTAGCCTAAGTAAAATAACTATACCCATTAAAAATTAACGCTGCTGCTTATATGCTTACGCTGAATGCAAAGACTAGACTAATATGATTTGCCATTACAATATCATTAACGTCATAATATTAAACACGTTTTTTTTTCGTTTCATGCCATGATTTTATATTTTTAGGTAAGTTTGTATGAAATAAAACAGTCACCCTACAACTGCGACGTGCGCGACCGAAAACCACTCCGTGTGTTCTGTGTGTACGTCGTTGAATCAGATGAAATAATTCTTTCACTGATGTCACTGCAGTCGTTTGATGTGAGCTATGAATCAAATTAACAATGGTATTCTGTTTGAGTCTATAAATGCATAATGAGGAGTGTCCATCATAAAACACTAGCTGTTTCCCGTGGCTTCACATACGTATTAAATTCAGGTATTAACCCTCCTCTTTATCTTGCTTGTGTGCTTACTATTAACTACCACAAATAGTTTCAGCGTAGCAAAACTTCAAAAAATTGACCCTAATTATTTCATTACCATGTCTAAAAAAAGTATCTTCACGCCCATATCACCGAAGAGGTAGGCAGAGGTACAACCACGGCACCCACGACTAGCCGAAGACACTAAGTCCCACAATGTGATAGGTGGCAAGCCTATCGCCAACCGGGCACATTTCCAATCCCGACCAACATTTTTTTTTAATTAGAAAATGGGAAAAACCAAATTATGTTGGCCGACCCGGGATTCGAACCCAGGACCTCATGCAGTCAAGTCCAACACCCGGACCGCTAGACCACAGAGGCGATAACCACCACGTCTAGATTTGATAATTATTTTTTTCTTTGAAGATGATGCCACATACATTTTATGAAGTCGAATACAAGTGGGTTTTGAATTATGCTTAATGATGCATTTACATATGATAAGCATTCATCTGTGTTGACGACATCAATAAAATTTGGGATTACCTCGGAAACAAAACAGAAAAGAAAAAGCCTGTCCAGAAACGAACTATTAAAATCGATTCGTTATTGGCCGATTAATCGCGTCACATACAAAAACAGAAAAACGTACAGTCTAATTGACCACTGTTTTTGGAATCGGTTAAAAGGTAAAAACTTTATTCTAAGAATTGCCCAAATGTTTACTTTTTGTGCATTCAACGGAAACGAAACAAAAGTTTGTTATATTTGCGAAATTTAATGAGCTGCCCATTTTACTCATTTATTCTTATTGACAAAAGAAGAAAGGCGCCCTTTGTTAAACATATTTCGCAACTCTTTTCCAAACCCTTACGGCCTTGCCTTTGTTACATCATAATGGTGGACGGTCGGTGATGGAGTCATAAAATTTGCAACGTCTCTTAACTACCAAACGGGACTTTACGATGTTTCCGGAAATTAATTTAGAAAGTTATTAACTGTTTCTGCGACTAACTATCGGGGAAGTTTTATTTAACGGACTATACTTATTGTTGGTCCTGTTTATCGCAAGTCGTTTTCTAAGGGCAATTTAATTTCGTATACCTTTTGTTGACGTTGGAATGTGAGGAATCCATCGGCCTCTTGTGGCACTCTAGTAATACAGATTAATACATACATATATTCTCAACAAGCTCCTTTCGCAGCAGGCAAAGAGTATCGAATGCCAAATCTCACAATCCTGGCAGACCTGTCCGGCTTCCTCCACATTAATTATCCTTTTCATACAATCACGCCGGTTTTGGAGACTCTTGACACCATGATCATACCCGGGTAGGTAGGATACATAGATGTTTAAAAATGTAGTCACTCACGCTAAACATACAAGACTTACTGTTCAATTTCAGACTATGCAGAATGTATTACTTCTTCATTCACATTCTTCATGAACTATGTAAAACTTATTTAATCCTTTATTATACACGAAACAGTTTTATAAAAAATGTAAAATTATATAAAACGCAAGCTATTTCACTAAGATATTTCCTATTTGAAACATTTAAGTTTTACTATTCCATAAATATAACAATATATTAGGACATAATTTTATAAAAATGTTATAAAGGATATCAGAATATCTAGTAGATAAATGTTACAGATAAATCGCTTCTTTTCAAACATCTTAATTATTGCTACATAATACGGATGTGCTTTATCCGTCAGATAGTATTTCTTAATTCAAATAAATAGAATAAATATAAGCTTGCCAAGTGTTTCGCCGCCTTAATGAAATGCTGCGTTCCGATTCGGAGGTAAATGTTAGAGTTATTAGACTCAACACAAGAACCGTTTGTAATTATAATCGTAACGTAACGTGAAGTGTTTACGGTATACATATATACATATATCGATATAAGTTTATAAAAATGTAGCCCCCAAAAGAATTAGTAAAAGGTCCAATCTTTCGTAAATTATTTTCGTGTTGTATTAGTTACCAGGAGAATTTATTTTATTTACATATTTTAAGAGAAAAAGTGGCTTAATTGCAGAGAAAACAGAAAAGAGAACAACTTTTTTCGTACAATCTCTCTATAGCTATCAATGTCAAGCGGTTCGATAAGGTACGGTAAGTTCTCCGAGTCGGCTAGTAAACTATAACTGTTTGACAGTGTTCATATTTTTCCCTTGGGATCGAAAAATCGGACAGGAGTGGGTCAAGGTTTATTTTATTAAGTAAATTTAATTGCCTCATTGGATTTAGGTATATTCTTATATTATAAAATCCGGAGTATTAATCCTCCTCATCCTCGGGCCTTAACCCTGTTAAACAGCCTGTCGTCGCAGCAACCTTAAAAAGATTACATGTAATAACAAAGTAGTTTTATGTGGGCAAATTTTACACACAAACATGCCTCAAGCTTTCAAAAACCACTCTCATTATGGGGCGATAACAAAGGTCACGGAAAACGAAAACAACATATGACTTTGATCACCATAACTAACCACATTACAAGTTGAATTCGCCAACTGTCGGGCTTTTATTGCCTGTCGATATAGGGTCCTTTGTGTGTGGCAAAAAACATAAATCGAATCGATCACCGGGATGCACCATTCACTTCGTAAAATTCCCCAAAGGCCCATACATTTTTGGCGGAATGTCAAAATATTGTCAGTTGGCCAAATGTGGCAGTTCAGCATTAAGGTCATTGTTGTGGTATCCGGGTGTATTATGGCCGAATGTACATTTATAAATGCGAATAAATGATTTCATTTGTTTGATAAATGATTTGTAAGCTTTTTGACAGTTTCGTTAACTTTAGCGGTTTAAGTTAAATAAGAAGGTGGCAAGCTTTACTTACTTAAGGACCGTTTACGAAACAAGGCGTTTAGAGAAGTGTGGATTAATTATTGTATATTTACTTTAAGCCGAAGAAAGTTCTCTATTTTTTATTTATTTATCTGGATTAAAAATAAACATATTAATAACAATAAAGGTGCAACATAATTTCGTTAGAATTTTTATGTTAAACAATCTTATTTTAAGTAAGAAGTAAATTGAAAATGTTTCTACTAGATCAGACGTTTTTAGTTCTATGTTTAGATTATATTAAAATACATACTATGTATTATGATTTTATAGAATATTAATATTAGTGAGGAGGGGGAATTATTTAATTTTAAAAAATCCTCACACTATTAATGAACAACTCCTTAGTATGACTATAGTCTCATATCGTTGGCAATAACTCAGAACGCTACTCATCTGATGAAAAATGATGTCGACGTTAAAACTGGTGACGTTCCTAGAAGAAGCATATTCTAGCTTCAAAGACATCTAAGTTGTATTTCTTCGGATGTAATATAATTTTAGGAAGACAGTTTCAGTTCTTAGCAATCTTACCTGTGGTTTTACTATTTATAATATTGGAAGGCAAACTAGTCGTATTTGCTGGTGATAAGATTTATGCGTCGTCTGTAATAGTGTAAATTGCGTCGCCAACCTAATAGTAAGCAGTGACTGCAGCGGAAAGAATAAATTAGGTTGTTAAAGTTATTAAGACTTGTCGCTGCCCAACCCCACAAAAGAAAATCTATCATCGATATCGCGTTCTGAATTGAATATTACATTACACAAGTACATCCAACGGTATACATACTGATAAAGTAAATATCCACAAGTTAACAAGTACCTATGAATCGCAATCTACGCAATCCGTAGGTACACGTCTACGCAAAAACGTTAAGCTTCACAGAAGCTTTAAAGTGATAGTAGTACAGGTTAGGCAGAGAGTATCTTATAGATAGTACTTATTTTTTATTTATTCTTAATTGTAAAATAAGAATACAAACATACAAGATATAAAAAAGCAACCTCTGCCAATCAATCAAACTACTAAGTAGAAGCAAAAACTACCAGCTGGTACAACTAGGCTTTATAAAGTAACATGACATAGTTTGAGCTGAAGTTCCAATTAAATGCGAATAATAAAAGTAATCGGATTAATTAAGATCTAAATGAATCATTTCTAGACGTAAAATCTCTCATTATATCTACTCATTCCATTTGGAGTATTTAAAAGCCTTAATTAAAACTAAGACTCGTGTGGATCGAAACTTCCTTTGTTAGTAAAATTTAGGAAAATAGGTCAGTAGACGAAATTTATAATAAGGGTATGGACGAAATTTATAAGAAGGGCATGGACGAAATTTATACTAAACTAGCGGCTCGCCCCGGCTTCGCAAGGTTATGAAATTACCTAAATAAACCTTCCTCTTCAAACACTTTATCTATTAAAAAACCGCATCAAAATCGGTTGCGTAGTTTTAAAGATTTTAGCATACAAAGGGACAGAGGACGCAATTTCTTTTATACTATGTAGTGAAGTGTAAAGAAACTGATTAATAAGTACACCTACAGGCACTATCGTAAAAATATGCATTTGAGCTTTTGTCATACAAATATCGCCTGGTTGTTGTGTCCGTCGTATGTTCTTGTGGCATTATTAAAATTTAAATTTGTTAAGTGCGTAGTTAGATTAAAAGATATTACTTTCGCAGTCTCAAGTAATTGCGTATTGTACCTAATTGCGTAATTGTTCTGGTCTCTTCCTTACTGCCAAGTAGCTCGTAAGAGACGAGCGAAGGTCGAACCTGCTTAGGTCATTACGAACAAGACCACCAATGGTTGAGTGCTTGCTGCATCTCTTCGGGTATAGACCACATTACCTAATTCCTGCCGCCATAATGACAGTGACATGTGACGGTTCTGAAGAAAGAGTAGGCGGAAAACTTACACAATTGGCCTAACACCCCGGCCACAACCAACATTGAGTCACACTTAATAATGCATACATACCTTTTCATTTATCTTGACGACATCATCATTGTCATTATAAGTAAAAAATGTATGCACTATTATGTATAACTCAAAAATCACTAGTCGGATCATGATAAAATTAATATGGAACCACTTCGGAATTACGAACTATAGTTCTAAAAAACAGCATCAAAATCGGTATAATATAATAAAAATATAAAAAAGAACATAAAAACGAATTGAGAATCTCCTCTGTTTTGGAGTCAGTTAAAAAACGCGAAATAAATATTATTAGTATTTGTATTCCTACACTACGTAAACAACCGGCATTCTAACGAAACTCATAAAAACATGTAAATAAATATGAATAACTTTGTACTGGAGAAAAATAAAACAAACGCATCCAAAACAAATCCGAATGATATCGGTTTTTGTATAATCAACCGGTTTTTGTATAATCAACCGGTTTTTGTAAAACTCATCAAAATTATATTAATAAACATGAATAACTTACACTTATTAAAATTACCAAACACAATTCCATTTCTGATTAGATTAGCTTGTAACAAGAAATTCGTTGAGAATGAGCCGCAAAAAAATAATGAAGCCTCGAACGATCCGAAGATACTTGGCGAAATACGAATGAATGTAATGCTATTATGATTAGCATTATTTGGGAAGGGGCCGCGGATTCCGGTTTCCCGAATAAAGCGAATTCGGCCAACACAAAACATTTTTTATCTCAACTTTTAAAAATCATACATCTGTGCCGTCGACTAATCGTGTTTGTTACGCAATACGGTTTAATAGATTTGTTTAAATATTTTGGTGACAATAAAATATAAGCCTCTTAAGTTGTAACGTGGTTCCGTATCGTAAAAACTTCTTTAAGTTATTAGTGTTATATAAAGAAATAGGATTACCATAAGTGGGAGGGACTTTGTAATTCGAAGCCTAAAATCTAAATATCTTTAAATCATTTTAAGGATCTTTTCAACTTAAAATAATGTAGACTATAACCTATATATTAATCAAACCATAACTTTGGACCCCTTTTTACGAAAATGGAGGAGTATGAAATTTGGCGCACTTATAGTTTATGTGTAGGAGAAGTGCAAAAGGCTAATATTTTTCAACAATAATGCTTTTAAAGTACATTAAATAAATAAATAAAACACTTACACTACCATGCATTTGACACACACAAACAAATATATTGATGATAACGATAAAAGATCACAGATGGCGCACTAAAAAGTTTGGAAACAAAGTAGTTGGTCTTGAGAAATGAAGATGGCGTTCTTATCAACAATATATTAAAATTTATTTTGGTCGAATTTCAATCAAAGAGCGACCACTAGTATACTTAAATGTAAAAACAAGTTTTTCCAGGATTCACGCTTCAACGCTTAAATAAATCGTGATAATATACCTAATCGCCTCTGTGGTCTAGCAATCCAACTGTTGGACTTGACTTCATGAAGTCCAGGGTTCGAATACCGATTCAGCAACAAAAAGAAAATGTTGTATTTCTAATTTTCTAAGAAAATTATAAGAAATAAGAAAATTCACTTCATAAGGTCAAGTCCACAACACACCGCTAGACCACAAAGGCGATATTTAATTTAGGCGATTATTTGGTACACATTAAGGGGCCATGTATGCTAAAATACGTCAGCAATATACTGTTTTTTTTTCATACAAAACAATTATGGATCTTGGCGACAAAAATACACAAGAGTAACATTAATATGCTTTATAAGACTAGTGTTTCCAAAACACGATTCATATCACTTTGCTCTATAGAAAAAAATCAAAAAATTAACCCTTTTTTGAAAGCAAAACCCAACTGTCTACTTCAATTATGAAAATATCGACACCAGATTTAACATAAACATAGATAAGTATTATACCTAAAAAATAACTGGTTCAGTTTTTTTTTTCAAATTACTTTTATAGTGTCAAAAATAGTGATTTGGCGCTTAAGACATTTACTTTAGAGCGCAATATTTCATAGTAATCATGGAACGGGGGAGTGCGCTGATTGGCTCTTCTGGCTGACTAAGTATGGGGTCTTAACAAAACGGGCATAGCTTTTCATTCCCGTAACTTTTTGAATTCCATTGGAACACTAAATATTGTGTGACGCCAACATTCAATTTAGCAAGTAACATCTAGTAGTAAGCAAATTTTAACAATGACATTAATTAATATAGTCAGCCATAATCACTTTTTAGTAAGTAGGGTATTCATTGCTGCTGCATGACGTAAATACAAAGCATACATACAAATATTTACTTTCAAAGAAAAAACGGAGATGTTTCTCAAATCGACGATTAGGTATAATATATTTTATGTCAGATCACGTCCTTTTTTCTACAAATTAAACCTATTTTGTCATTTTTTTATTAGACAAATTGTACACCTAAAGTAGTCCTTATTTTATATTATACTAGCTGCTCTGGCAAACTTCGTTCCTCTCGTTTACTTTGTATGTGATTTATTAGTTCAGTTAAACGTTACAAAAAGTGTTATTTGTCCGTCTCCCAGTTCTAAACTATCACCGAAGTTTCAGTGAAATCGGTTCAGCCGTTCTTGAGTTATAAAGTTCTTGAGTTTTTTGTTGGAGTTATATGCAGTGCGAACTTCGTTCCACCCGTTTAGTTTATATGGAAAAAAATGTTTTGTTGTTTTTCCTATTTTACTCGCAGTCGAACAGGTTAAAATGTTATTCTATGTCCTTCTCCAGGTACTAAGCTACCTCTCCGTCGATTTTAAGCAAAATCGTTGCAGCCGTTCTTGAGTTAATGTAAATTAGTATATGACAATCAAACACTGGTTCAGCGCTTTTTGATTCTCTCTTATTAATATCAGATTAGTAATGTTTTGACATGTTTCTTATTGTTTAGTTACGGCTAATATTAATAACCTATCCACAGATAGAGATTGCCCGATTTGAATTTTTTTGCTAAGATATTTTTGTTAATTATTGAAAAATAGCAGTGGTTGGCAAGTGATCTAAAATACCACTGTCTCTTATCTTAGATCGATCATATTGATTAGATGATATTGACTGTTAGACGACATTATATCGAATTTGAAGTCGACTTTCTGTAGTTTTACTCAGTTTATATTAGCACTTAAGGGGCATAAAAAGTAGTAATTACAAATCTACTTATAAGTAGGTGATTATTTTTATAATATATAACCGATGGTATACTTTTTAAATTTATGTATATGTGTGATTACTGTGATTGTGTTTGTGTGCAAATTTTTAATGTAATTATTTTATTTTTTGTAAAAAATGTGTATTTGTAAACCTTTTGTGTTGTATTTCAATGTATTTTTGTACATATTAAAGATTAAGATTTGATTTTGAATGATGATTTTAGCTTGACAATATTACGTATCGTATCATAGTGTTTCTGGTCATTGTATGGACTCGAATGTCAATTTTGGAGACTAACGGTAATAAAACGGGTACGCTTACCACTGGGCAATTGCTCATTTCAATAAATTTTAAACTAAGATATTTTTAAATTTTAAGTTTTTATTTTGGGCATGATCTTTGTACTCGCATTTGTATAAAGTTGCACAACAACTAGCATTAATTGGATGATAATCTATGTAATTAAACTAATCATAGCAATAAGTGGAAAAGAATAAATTAAAATAATTAACACAGAAATAAATCTTAACAAGTTGTTATCGGCCACATTATCACTATCTTATATTAAGAGGATAATTCAAGAAATTCAATGAAAAAATTACGAAATGTAAAATATTTTTAGGTCACTTAAAATGTGCTACTAAAAATGTAATGCGTATGTGTTTCTTACATAACATTGTGTACAGTTTGTCACAGATTTTTGATTAAAATTCTAATATAGCAATCAATCAGCTCGCATATCACTGCCCGTAGAGAGAGCCATTTTTTAATTAAGCATAGATTTATATTTCAAACTAAAACGCACTAACAAAGAGTTAGCTTTTCCATTAATAACACTAATGAATCACTCTTAATGACACTAAATCGCCTCTGTGGTCTAGTAGCGGTTCAGGTGTTGGAATTGACTGCATGAGGTATCGGGACGGTTCGAATCCCGGATCAGGCAACAAAAAGACAATTTGGTTATTCCAATTTTCTTATAAAAAAAATGTTGCTTGAGATTGGATATGTGTACGGTTGGCGATACGCTTGCCACCTATCACATTGTGGGACTTAGTGTGTTTGGCTAGTCGTGGATGCCCTGGTTGTACCTCTACCTTCGGGGATAAGGGCGTGAAGATACTTTAACACTAACATTAAAAAAATTCAGTACCCTCCGACAAAACCTAGGTACGTGTAATGTAATTAAGAAACAATCTGTTCGGAAGTTATGATGATACAGACAGACACACTGACTCAAACACAAACAATTCAAAATTTATTGCACCCTTCTTTTTCCGGGGAGTTTATGAAGAGGATGATTGTATATTTTGCTAATTTCGTGTATCAAAATTTGTGAAACAATATATTTGTGTTTCACATACATGTGCTTAGACTTTTAAACTATAGCTGAATAAGATAATAATTATTACATACCTACCTATCGCCTTTGTGGTCTAGCGGTCCGGGTGTTGGACTTGACTGCATGAGGTCCCGGGTTCGAATCCCGGGTCGGCCAACACAAAGAAAATTGGATTTTTCCAATTTTCTAATAAAAAAATGTTGGTCGGGATTGGAAATGTGCCCGGTTGGCGATAGGCTTGCCACCTGTCACATTGTGGGACTTAGTGTCTTCGGCTAGTCGTGGGTGCCTTGGTTGTACCTCTGCCTACCTCTTCGGGGATATGGGCGTGAAGATACTTTTTTTTTTACTACCTACCTATATTGTAATAATTCACATGTAATTTTAAAAAACAATCACATTTTTAGGCCAACGAAAAAATTAATTATTAAACTTTATAATTAACTAAGTACTTGACTAGCAGCTTCGGTTTTTGAACAAAGTTTAATTATGATTAACGAAATTTTGGTAATTCAAAAATATTTATTTGTAAAATATAATTGAATGGTTTTACGTAGATTGCAAATTTAATAATTATTTGTAAAAACTAAATTTATCATTTGTCTGACAGTTAGTACATGATTTTAAGTCTTATGATAAGATTATATTTCTTAAGACTTAAGAAATATATACTTTTCAATTATACGATACACATTTGATATTTTCCATCGTCGTCATTTGGTAAAACTTCCAAATATTCATATTTTAAATGAAGAAACACATTGACTGTCTTACGTATCGCTTATAATTTATTATTTTATAAATAGTATACCGGTTTCGCTTATAACAGCATCATCAGACACTGTTTTAAGT
>NJDC01000899.1:38489-60530 GCA_002245475.1 Calephelis virginiensis | reverse complement strand
TATAGCATCCAAGCTAGATTACGAGCACGTAATTAAACAATTCAGCAGTGTAAAAATTAGAAAATTTCTGTTCCTGTAATATTTAAATTAAATTGTTTTTTAACGTTGATCTTAATATCTTAAATATTTTTAGGTTAGCCGATGAAAAGCCAAAGATGAAAGTTGCTATATGCGGTGAACATAAAGTTGATTTTTGTGTCACTTGTGCTAAAGAGATTTTTTTTTATGTTTTAATTATTTTTATGTTTCTACGTGCCATACAAATCCAAAAGACTGAATGTTTTATTTTAATTTATCGTTGATTTTGCATGTCAAAGTAGTTAATTAAAAATGTTCCTAATTATGTAAGTGGTCTAAGAAAAGTTATGATAATTTAAATAATTAATAAAATAAGTCGACTAACAAAATGCATTTTTATTCACAAACGTATTGGAAAACAAAAGCATAAAAAAGAAGTCGACTTTTTTTAAAAGTTATGCGAAAAAAATTATATCTTTTAATACCCGTCATTTCGACGGATGGTTAGCTTTAATAGAGTACATTATAAGGTTAGCTATCTAGGGTTAATTGTATGTGTTGGTTCCATTAAAATGTCGCACTTTTCAATTAAATTTAAACTTTATATTTTTATTAAGTACTTATGGCTGACATGAATAACGATAGTGATGATGAAGAAAATGGGCCACCTACTCCAAAAAAAGGCAAGTTAACAGTGCTTGAAAAGCAGAAAAAAAAATGTAAGCAGAAATTTCGGCCTGAGTGGCTAACAAATAAAGATTTTTCATCTTGGTTACGCGAGCACGAAACTGATCCATACAAAGCTACATGCACATTATGTACCGTCACTATGACAGCTGAAATTAGTGTCTTAAAGAGACACAAAGAGGGTGCAAAACATAAAGATAAAATTAAAGGGATCAGTCAGCAACCATCGGTTTCATAACTTTTTAATACAACTAAAATACAGTCAGCCGATAAAAAAGTTAAACGAGCTGAACTAAAATTAGCAGCACTTATGGCGGCATCAAGAATGCCGAGAAATTCACAAAAAGCTAAACGATCCACTTATTAAAGCCTACTACTATTTCATGTCTCGGATTTTACCGAAATTTTCAAACACTATTGCTTACTTTCAAAGTGAAAGTACAGTTATTACAGAAATGCACACGAGAAGGAGAGACTTATATAAAGATCTGATCACACTCTTAGTGAAGCCGGAATATGTGTGTAGTGACGAACTTGATCAAATTGATCCTACAAATTAATCTAATTTTATGAGTCTTGACGATATATATATGGGCCTCGGCGTTCGTAAACAATTATCGTTACCCGCTCTGGCTAATAATGAAATACGAACGTTCAAACATAACTGCAGGAAGTTTATAATTAAAGCTACAACAGGAATAAGACAAAGATATAGTCTAGACGATAACCTTCTGCAAGCTATTTCTACACTTAGCCCAGAAGCATATTTGTCACCTCAAAGATCAAATACTTTGGCCCACTTGTTTGCGCTATTGCCACGAATAACTCCCAAATCTTTACAAGAACAACAAAATATAGATGACCAGTGGCGACGCTTGTCAATTATGAAAGAAAAAACCCTTCGCTAGATACCAACAATCCCTCTGATATATTTTGGCATCAGGTATACTCTACATATACTATTTCATAATAACATTATTAGGAACTAATAAATTTTAATTTTAAGGTCAACTACAAGACAGAGATGGAACTAAGCCATTTCCAAGTCTGGCTAATTTTATGATGGAAATATTATGCCTACCGCACTTTAACGCTGACTGCAAAAGAGTGTTTAGTCAGGTTAATAATATACAAACTGATAAAAGGAACAAACTTATAACAAAAACTATTACAAGAAATTTACTAGCCGAACAGTGAATAAGAAGACAAGGCAAAAATTGTGTTGATTTTGAGCCACAGGATAAAATGATGAATATGATGAACGCTTCAATGTATAAAAATATTAACAAAAATTAAAAACGTATATGAATGGCTTTTATTTAATTTATATAGTTATACCGTAATTCTACCGTAGTTTTCATAATGGTCACACCTAAGTAAAACATACTTTTTATCTGGTAATTGGTTTGATATGCATCAGTTAGAGACACTGCTCAATCTGGAAGCACTGGCGTGCAGGGATTTATAGGAGATCTCTTAGATCCACTATTAAAAGCATTACAGAAAGAGGGCTTTTATAACCAGGCATTTGATAATGATGTGGTCCAAATTATTTCAGGAAAAATGTCCTATTTAATACCTAATGTACTGTTGAACAGGGCAGAACGGCTATAATTAATATATATATAATGCTATTGAATAGAACACAGCTTCCATAGCACTGGTCTGCAGTAGCAGCAATGTCCTATTTAAGACACATTCATACTATTGGACAGTACACAGCTACTATAGAATTGGTCTGCTATAGCAGTAGTGTCATATTTTATATTATAAACACTAGTGAATAAGGACATACCTGCTATAACATTCCATACGAAAATATACTGCCCAATGTGGGTGACAGATTGTCAGAGAATGTGTTAATTATATAAAGTGACAGTGGCTGTCCGGCTACTGATCTAATGTTGCAATATTTTCTATATATGTTATTGAAAATAGCCAATACGCAATAGTCAAAAATTAGCCAATAAGCCATGAGATGAATATTCACTGTCATAGAGTAAACATGAAAAAAAATTATTCACTGAATACATCCAGAATACACCTCTTTTGAAAACACAGTGCACATGCATTCAACCTGTTGAACAATGAAAAATCACAGAATCCATAAAGATATCATACATGAATGGACAAATGAGAAAAAAAAGTTGAGAAACTTTCAATGCTATCCTTCAAAGCTACAAAAGTTGTGAGACAATATATGGTTCAAAGAACAGACAAAAATTAAGTCAAAACTTTACAACATATCGCAAAGAATGTCTAAATGATTTATTTACTTTGACCGTAATGATCTTAACAATTAACACTATTTTCTTTTTATACTGCTTTCAAAAATTGATTTTATTTTTTTCTTAATAAACAAAATTAAAGCAAAAGCAATTTCCAATTCAATCCTACATTTTACCCTGTACTTATTTCCACAATTTTACATTTAAAATAAGCTTAGTCAACAGTTTTTCTTCTGAAAATACAACAAAAACATAATTAGCTAAATTGATGAGAGACGACCAATGGACTAACCTGCAAAACATTATGTTTCAACTACAAATATAAAAATTCAAATGTCAATTTACTTATACATAAGTAAAACATACATTTTTGTCAAGTTTCCTATTCTAACATACTTTCTGCTATACTGGGCTCTTTCATAAAAACATTCTTCTAACAATAATTACACAACACATAAATATCTCTGGACAAATTACACAAATGGATCTAACCCAAAATAAGAAAATAGTAAACTTGTATTATGGGTATTAGTTATCAATATGTAGAAATACTTAGATGACACCAGAATTTGTAAACACCAAGACCCAGAAGTGCAGATATTGAAATGTACAACAGGGAAATTTCTGCCCCTGTCAGGAATAAAACCACCCAGTAAGTCAGTTGAGTTAAATGTGTACCTCAACCGATGAGAGAGTCAAACAAAAAGAAAGAGTTAACAAAATTGTTCTATCTCTTCATGCGTGATGTGATGAAAAAATGGAATGGTGATTCAACTTTCTAAATATATACAAGAAATCACACAGAAGTAATACATATTGCTGCTCCAGTCATTTAATGTAACTTATTGTGACCTCAAGCAGTAACCAGATAAGCCTGGTTAATAATGTAATTTCATTTAAATAAACATTTCAATAAAACTAAACCCAATCGCCCAGTAAAATAAGATGTGAAACAGAACTTCATAAGCCAAGTTAAAATAATCTGTAGGATCTATTTTCTAACAGATCAGCTGACTCAGAAGACAGCTAATATTGTACTTTTTTGTACTTTCCTAAATTTATCCCATTCAACAATTTTAGACACTCCTGAAATATTTTTGTGACTTAAGAGCTATCAATAGGCGAAAATAAAACCAAGACAGCTATAGGTTATAGCTTATCATCAAACACTATTTTTTAATTTCTTTGATGTTTCCTGATTAATTGTAGTGTTGAAAATTTCAGATTGATAAACCACTTCCAAATAAAAAAATCAAACTTAAAAAACGAAAGACGCCATTAAGAAAAAATTGCATATTTATGTATTAAGTAATTCTATAGAACTTCAATAACCCAAATTCGATGCAAAAGTTTTTTTATATTTTATCACTACACACGTTATTCGATTGATCAACATGAAACTACCCTTTTTATGTGACGATTTGCTAAATCGAATCAAACAATAAACATACTTATTGCAGTAGGTAAATATAAAGTATGGTAGTTACACAGAATACTTTTCAAATAAAATTTTCAGTTTTCAAATCAACATAAATACAAATGATGCAAAGACAACATCTCTAGCTGAAGAGTATTTACACAGACCAATTAGAGTACTACGTACAGACTGCCATCTGGTGAAAAAATATTTTTGCCATTACGGGTCAAAGCTGACAATACACGACAGTTACTTTTTTTATGCAATGGGAATTTCTAAAGACAAGAAAGCATGGCACGTTATGCCTCACTTCGAATTTTGTAGCATACACATTCACCATACTTTCAATATTTTGTTTTGGAAACAAACAGTTAATTTCGTAATGAATAAAACAAAGTAGATATTTGTTCAGACGTTTTTTTTAAGCATTTTTAAAGTTTTCGAATGTTTCACTTTTGCACATTGGCTAGTAAACGATTTTGTAGACGGAAAACATCTGTGTCCTTTACAATTTTCTTATTAAACTGCAACAATTTATTATATAGAACCTTATCAAATAAGAAAAAAATAGGGAATGGTCGAATAGTTCTTCTTTATACTCGTCACAGTTAATAAATTTAAATTAATACTTAGAAATTACAGCACATTTTATAGAAGAGAAAAGATTATTTTTATGTGCATTATTTTCCAAGTATTACTTTGTATCGTTAACAATTGTATCGAAATACCTAACTACACCTTAGGATGGGTAGTTTAGTTGGTTCTTGCCATCAGTATATTCTTATTGAACTATCCAGTCATGGGCACTGCTGGTATAAACTCGAATTAGGCTGTGCCTACAATTTGGTCACTCACTTATTTTTAAAATTTTTAATATTTCATAAACTACCCATCCTGCAATGTAAGCACGAGAATGAACATTCACCTATTCTGTTCGGGCCTGTTCTAACACCATTTCCATATTTTTCTGAAGCGTTGGACGATCCGGCTCACCGCTTCTATTATTTCGAAGCAACGATTTAAAATTTATCATTTGGTCTTTATCATTTAGGCTCTTACCTGACCAAAATAGTTTTCCATAAAATACATCGGCCTCATTACTTTTAAATTAAAACATTCAAAAAAACTGCCACAATCTTGTAAAACATTATAAATGTTCATTATTTCGATTTTTTTAAAATATGGCACAGATTTTTCATTGGGAATCAATATATTTGCTTTCATTAAGTCTTTAAAGGGCTTGTCAAAATTCATGATGTCGTGAATTGTCACTAACGGCAATTCCTAACTCTTTTCCCTTATTTTTCTTAATTTTGTTTGTATAATTCTATACAATATTGAATTATATTATTGCCGTACATCTATTGCCTTTTTTGTTTAAGTTTTCTTTAACCAAACCTTCATAAAATTCAAAATGTAAATATGATTGTGAGACAGACCATGACTGTCTAGTCAAAAATTACATAAAGTTTTTATTGCAAATGAATATTGTTTCTAGATAGGTAGTCTACGAATGAATAAGATGTACAAGACATTTGATATTTGGCTTAGGCTAGGCTCCAACAAAATAACCAACAACATTTTATGATTATTTCAATTCCATAGTTGTAGTCTGGCTGGGACTTTCAGTTTGTAAATGTAAATGGTATCAAATATTACAACTGACAACTATTTTAAGGTATTAACTGTAAAGACATACTCAACGACAACCTGCAGATTTTTTTAGCTTATAGAAGATATTTACATGAAGCAGAAACCTTTTTAAACTCAAAAAGTTTTTCATGCTAAGACTCTGAGAGTACTTGTTTTCAGCTGCTTTTCGATGCCGAAATGCAACCATACACTCAGAGTCCCACCAGGGATGATATGGGATTTTATGTTGACCGGAATTTTTTACCGCGATATATGTATCTACATACACTAACACGGAGGACATGTGTAGGGCCTAAGTTATAAACGAACGAAATTAAATAATAACAACATTTTCTACGCTATAAGACAACCTACAACCACATGGCTCTCCTGATGGTAAGAAATAATCGTGGCCTATAAACATCACAGATGTCATGGTTGCTATTCAGTAGCCGGAGTGTTAGGCCAATTCGACATTTCGGTAATATCAGCGAATGAAAAACTAGAAAGCATGCTCGGGTAGGGAGACAACACCTAAGGGTACAGCGACACACCTATAATATCTATGGTGTTTATGGCCACGGTTGTCTCTTATTAAAAAATGTGTATGCTCGTTCCCGTGCAATAATTAAAATACCTATCAAAATAATTGTAGTCGGACTTAGAAACGAGTCGTTTGAACAGATTATTACATTCATTCTTCTTCAATATTTTTATAATAAAATAAAAGGTCACTGGGTTTTGCATCGCAATTTAACGTTTTAACATGAATTTGCTTTTAATTTCGTACGAATTGTGAAAAAGCGCTTGAAGTACTTGTGGCGCATAAAGCGCGAAATGTTTAGCACCTTTCTCCTTGTTATTACCATAATATATCAGCAACACTTCCAAAATATTTAAACTTACTACACGATGTATCTCATTCTGAAATTAAATATTTTGTGCATCGGATAAAAATTTTTTAGTACCTATATCAAAAACATTATCGATTCTGAACTGTCCCTCAAAAAATGGATAGTATTTTAGATGTAACGCAGTATACCTAGTTATTTTATTTTCAGTTCTAAAAAATGGATCGCAGCAACAGGAAATGAAGATTTGGTTTTTGTACCTATAGAAAAACTTCATGGATTAATACTTATGTCACAAATACCATTTTTAGACTTTATGAGAATAAAGTACCNNCTAGGCAGTAGCCTATTGCAAGCAGGGGATCACTCAATTTTCTTTGAGTGTAAGAAAAAAATTAAGGACATGTAGTTTCTAAGATAAGTTCAAACTTCGATAGAACGACCTGCACATGTATAGATAGTCTAAGCTGAAATGACGGGTACCTATTGACGGGTATCACATTGATGCGTACGAGTATATTTATAATATGTACGCAATACACACACAAACATTTTTGTAATTGGTTATCCTTGACAGGCAACATTCAGTTATCTGTTCCATTTCAATGAATTTAAAGATTTGCAGTTTAACTAGTTTAGAAGAGGTCTACAGATTTCAATTTTTAAATAAAATACACTCACACTCAGATAAAATGTCGTAATTAATATTCGCACTAACACATCTACGTAAAACAATTATTAAGAAGTGTGGCATGTCATTTTAGCTTACACGATTACTACTATAAGATTTTATTTCCAAAATAACATCACACCAAAAACTAATAGTTATATATATATACAACCCAAAAACATTTGGAGTGCTTTATTTTGGTTTTGCAACCAGTGCAAGCGGCATAACGCTTAACGACTAAGATTATAACAGATATTCTTAACTACATTTTTACTTTTTTAAGTACATACTGTTACGTAGTTTGCATTTGATTTTCCTTGATTGTTATATAAATACTTATATTCTGCTTTTAGGATGATTTATGACGTCTAGCGTTAGATGCATTTTTATATTTTTAAGAGCACCAAGATTTAGCGAGATACTGTACTATCTCGCTAAATCTTGTTCCATACTTTAGGGCTGCCTGGAAGAGATCGCTGACTTGGTGAAAAGGTCGCCTTTGTGTATCTTCTTAGTTTAAGTTATTTTGATGTATTTGGTGCACAGTAAAGAGTTATTGTATTATATTGTACGAGCTGACCCAGCAAACTTCGTATCGCTTGACATTAGTGCTTCGATAGTAGCGCAGTCTGTCGGATCCAATGTGAAATATTCCAAAATTAACAACTACTTATTATTAAAAAAACATTTTCCAGTTGACCAAATTGTGAATCTAAACCATTCTCGAATTCCTTTGAACACACACAAAAAATTTCATCAAAATCCGTCCAGCCGTCTAGAAGGAGTTCAGTGACAAACACACGAACACCAGAATTATATATGTATAATTCTGGTGGTGGTAGTTTTAATTATATATATATATATAGAGTTACTTTATGTAATTTTATGTATATATATATATACATACATAAAATTGTACATATAATACTTTTAAAGCGTTTGTCAACAATCGAATAAACTATTACTTGCGCACACGAACATAAAAGCATATCAACATGATTTTCACTCATTAATTAAACTGATTTTGTTGTAGTAGACAAAATGATTTTTAGTGTAGGCCAGTGTTGATGGAATTTGATATAAGTAACTTCATAATGAAGAAACACCCATTGACTGTTTAAATGATGTTGATATTAGTTTATATTTATTAGGTACTGACTAACATAACTTATTTATTTCGTACACAATGTTAGACATTATAAAATACGTCAAAAACAAGTTTTTTTTACATATTTTTTAATGTTACATCATAATATACGTTCGTAAGATTATGAAATTAAATGTCTTGTAGTCATATATTAGTTATTAATATTATTTGATATAATTAAAGAAATAATTACTACGAAATCTGTTTTTTTTTATTAAAATGATATAGCTAAATATTATAGTAGTTTTTCTCACCCGTCCCCGATAACAGTATCGATATCGATAAAAAAAAATCATCGGTAGGTACATGCCTAACACAATATAATTTTGACAGTTGTCAAAACTACCAACATAAAAGTGAATGGTGTTAGGGTCTCCATATTGGTATATGCGAAGAAGGTAGTTAAAACCCGGCTTTGCATTTTATCTATGGAAGTCCCGCCTCTTATTACGTAGTATTTATATACTCTTTGCTCAGTACCAAAGTAGGCAACGAAATAGAGGCCAATCGACGTTAAAATCGTCAAGTATGGAAAGTTGCGCCATCTAGTAGTTGTCATTCGATCTTGAAGTATGGAAAGTGGCGCCTCTAGTAGTTGTAGTACGAAACTTTAGCATTAAAATACCATAGTGTTCTTTTCTTAACAGTAATATCATGATCTTAGGTCACTGTTGGCCGCATAGTTGGGTGCATACCGCGCGTGGGGTGCCTCGCGGAAATCCGCCGCGGAAAATGGAATGGGCCACAAAGGGAGCATGGCGTATAGGCTGTCCGCTGGTGAGCCGATGGCCGCGGCGTTGATATTTCGTCCGCACATCAAATGTACGCACTACACGATAGCCCAGCGATGGTTCTGCCCGATGGCCCAGCGATGGTTAAGCACAACTTCACGATGGCCTCGGCCCTCGTTTAGTTTAGTGATGGGTTGGATAAGGTAAATTAGGGATCCATTCCACCTGTTCCTAATCCCCAAAACTACCTAATCCACGTAACGGAATTGGCATGAAATCCAGAAAAATGGAGCAGATGACATTAAAACTTATTAGTAAATGCGTTACTTAGACATATTTATCGTGAAATCCGTATTGCAGCAGTCAGCTTACGTGTAATGTGTTTTACATTTTTAGTTGTAGTGTCACTCACAATAAAACTATAAAAATATAAAATTTGGAACTGTAAACTCTATAGAATTTTTGTTTACTCTGCCTACAGCGCAAAAAAAGCAGCGTAATTTATAACGTCTAACTGTGTCTTGTCAATACAACCTCTAACAATGTAACAACAGCACTTACCTATCTAAAAATAATTTAAAAAAGTAACAATATACATTACAACGTTCTAATTTAAAAAAAATAACCCTCAACATAACGTGCAATGTAGCTAAGAACAAACAATTAAATTGTTGATTTTGATACAACCAAAAAATGCATCAAAATCGGTCCATCCGTTTTAGGTACGTATTGGATTTAATATTTTGTAGTCTGTGGGAATATTTTTGCCTCACCTCTAGTTCAGTTACACGCCATGTAATGTAAATTAAAAAAAGTCAACCGTATAGGTGACAGTGCTATACTCCCACACGACGTATGCTGTCGTTGTAAACCAAAAAGTACAAATAAAAACCAAAGAGTTCATAAAAAAAAGTATCACGCCCATTTCCCCGAAGGGAGGCAGAGGCACAACCAGGGCACCCACGACTAGCTTTCTTTTTAAAGAGTCAACTAAATGTCAACATTTCTTAAATTTTGATTGACGCAAGAGTCAAAATGAAAATTATTAAATTTTCAAACTATTTAAATCCGTATTTGTTTTGAGAAAAATTCGCCTCTTTAAATCTGCGAAAGCATAATGTTCTCGATTTTTTACATATTTTATTACCCGCCACATTAAAATTGTGCTTTATAACCTTGTGCAATAGTTAGGTAAAAACCTGAAAATTTGTTCTGGGCATGAGACTTCTACCGTTGAACCACAAGCAACATTTAAAAATTACTGTAAATAGTGTAAAGAACTATTACATGTACACAAGTAAGCCCGGGCATTAACAAAAATCGATTTCTTAAATTACTTTTAACTTTATTTCTACATACCTATTCTCCCATTTCTGTAGGAGTTAGCAAATGTTGCAAACAGATTTATTGTTATTATTTAGTCAAAATAATTATTAATAAATATTTAGTTAATATGTTTTAGATGATGAGGCGGTAACTTCATTTCAAGAAAACATGACAATGATCATTCGTATGCTCCGTTCACTACTGTTTCAATAAAATTGTTGATACTTAAATGATAAGTTGGTATATATAAGTTTTGTTGGATTGTTGTGCATAGTTCATACACTCGCATTCCTACTCTATCGCCTCTGTGGTCTAGCGGTCTGGGGTAAGATTCGACTATATCAATATGTGTATGTGTAGGTATATATGTTCAATTTCAATATTGCCCCCACCCTCCATGGATCGGACGATGTAAATAACTCACAAAAATTCGGGGTTTATATGTACACATACACATGATATACATCGACAACTGTTTGAGACATTTTAACTAACTTTAAAAAGAAGGAAGAAAGAGTCCTGAAAGAGTATGGTTTGGTTGGTCCGAGACTGGTCTGGATCCGTATTAACCTGGTAGTCACGCGAGTTTTTGAGGTAGCAACCTATACTCCGGTAAAATCGTCGTCGACTCATGACCTGGAAAAGTTTTGGGATTATGTGAGAGATGTTCTGGATATGGTTGAAGAAAATGAAAAAGTGATTATGTTTGGTGACTTGAATGGTTATGTGGAAACACGACGGGACGGTTACGATGCCGTTCTTGGACCCTATGATGATAAGAGAGTGAATGATGCTGGATAAGAGAGTGAAATCTTCTTCTGTCTAACACAATGTTTCAGCATAAGGACATACAAACGTATACATGGAGAAGGAATGATCAAATGAGTATGATAGATTTGATTTTGGTTGATAGTCGCCTCCGGAAGTGTTTAATGGACACGAGAGCCTTCAGAGGCCCAACTCTTAACACGGACCACTACTTGGTTATTAGCCGGTTTAGGGATCTGTTTAAGAAGTGGAGGCACTGGTGAGTACGTGTTCCATTTGTCCAGGCTTGAAAGGATTAAGAGTGAAAAGTTGCAAGACCCGAGTATAGGAAGCATATTTGAGAGTCCAGTCCAAGACAGGCTGAATAGTGTATGCCTACTTAGACGTGGATGACTGTTGGAATGTTTTGAATGATAGTATGGTTGATGTTGTGAAGGAGGTATGTGGGAGTACAAAAATGCACAAGTCTTTGAATGGTGACGCATAGTGGGATAAGGATCACCAAACACTTAGTGATAGAGAAGCGTGAAAGGGAAAGTATGAAACTAGAAGAGAGATTGGCTAACAACTTCGAGATGAACACCAAACTCTTATACATTATACTTTATTCATACAGTAGATAATAACATTATAGTCGTTAAATCAAGTCGGTGAGAGGAGTGAAGTATATGGGTTTAACCGGATAGATTATACTTATACTTCTTATCGTCGGTGCTTGGTGGAATTCCATTCTTGAAGCAATTTATTTAGAAACACTTGGACTTTCCACAATATACCGTTTAACCGGAACCGTACGGTTTAACCGGAATTTTGATCAGTAATTGAAATCGAAACGGTCCTTGATCAAAATCGAAAAAAATACCAGTTTTTGCGACCGGAACTGAAATAAATGTGCTCTTTCTTAACTGTATGGAAGATGGAATGAACAGGTTCGATAAATTAACCAGCGCCCTGATAAAAACACACTAATAAGACCAAGTCACGTTTTCCTCTGGCAGTTTTTGAAGGAATTAAATGAGTGTCTTTTTCTCACCAAAGAAAACAATATTTTTAAGATTGTCTGTATATTTAATCCATTTTTGCATCTTTTGACAATTATGCCCTTGTTCTCCGAAGGTGTGACATACTTATTTAAATCCAAATAAAATTATTTAATTTGCAATTTTCTGCCAAAAAAATGAATACATATTATGGCTTAACGAAACAGAAAAAAAGTGTGCTATATAATAATTTAATTTAATTTGGATTTAAGGATTGGAGAGGGTTTTTGTTCGCAAACTGACGTAATCGAGATGGTTCTTCGTTATTTTGGGAAAATTCTGTAAATTTCATTAGAAATTTTAGAGTACAAAATAAGTACATACAGTACGCGCAATATGTAGCGTTAACCAGTAACATTTATACAAACCGATTTCTAAGTCGAAGTGTTATCTTTACTCTTGGCTGTATATGTATTTATAGTAGGTACTGGATAAACAATTAACGGATTTAGGGTAATTTATCGGAAGTTATGAAGTCCGTTAATTTTTTTAAAAGATAACTTAAAAGTTAATACGTTAGTCGAAATGTTAACTTCGTTAATTAACGATTAACGGATAAACGAGTTAATGCACAGTTTTGTAGGTGACTCATGTATTATATAAAAATAAAACCATTTTATTAATCACTCTTAATAATTTATAACTAATTTATTTTTATTAATTGTCATAAGTTCATTAGTGCAGTCGTTGAGTCTGGCTGCTATCTCACATTCATCCTTGACGCGACTACTAATATCTATGCAACGGTCCAGATTCCTTTCTAATTTCTTCATCAGCTTGTCATCTTTTGCAAAAAACTTGTACACTAATGCAAATAAATTATCTGAAAAATAATTTAAAAAGTTAACGCCGTTGACACTAATCTACGTCTAGGAATAGCAACAATAAAAAGGAAAGATTTTGAAGGTTTTAAAAGAGGTAAGATATTTTTGAATGTTTGTAACTTTTTTTGTAACGAACAAACTGAAACTACTGAACTAATTCAAATTATTCTTTCAATAAGAATGCTGTGCTGTCACTGAATGGTATAGGTTATAGTTTTTAATAGAAAATATTAGGGATATCCACTAAATCTTCAATAATGTAACCCAAGATATAAAAACGAAACTATAAAATGTATTTCATCAAAGACGCTGCGAAAACCAGTACAGATAGAACAAGAAAATGTTCTACAATATTATAGAGCGTATTAATGTCTACAAAAAACTTTTCAATACCCTATGTCTAACTACGATAGTTAAGGTATTATAACTACTTTTTTATGTTTTAAAGTTGATAGAAATGCCGACCATATTCGGGGCATGTTATCCACACCTTCGTATTAATTCCTACCCAAATAAATCATTTCATATTCATGGTTGTTTCAATGCTTTTATGTTACTATTTGTCTAAATCGAACAATCCAATCAAAAGATATTACAAAATAAAAAAAATCTGAGTAAAACACCATCCTACGTCTACATTAGAAAATTAGCAGACGCGGAGATGTGCGATCGCTGCATTTATATTACACTAGCGACACGGCCCGGCTTCTTTTGGGTACTAAAGCTTTTGGACTTTTATTTAAAAAAGGGTTGTAAGTTTGTAAGAGGAATAAATTGGTAATTATCTTTATTAAAAAAATATGAAAAACAATAAATTTATTTTCCAATGCAAATTGTTATTGGCTCACATTTTTTTAAAGAAAGAAAAGACTTATCTGTTACTTATAGATGTCAGGCGATGCAAAGTTCGCCGATTCGGCTGGTAAACGTTAAAAAACAGGAAACATTTCATTTTTTGTTTCTAATGAACCTCTCAACTTATGGTACTACTTTGCACAATTCCCACAGTACATTATTCCTGATGAGCATAGGCTACATTACCTACGAATAGGAAAAAATACAAATATGTCCACCTGAGCGAAGCCGGGACGAGCTGCTAGTTTATATTTATGATCATAGTTGACACTAATTTATTTGTTAAGACAAAAGTATACGCGTTCACCGCTAAGATAACCACCTTGTTGTATCTCCTCGTTTTAAGTATTCTCTAACTCTCTAATTGGAATTCTTTGCGTTGATGTTTCGAACGACGTGCAATTGAGTGGTCATCTGGGAGTAAAGGCCGAACAGATTTCCGAAAGGACGAGACAGGAATTCGGTATGGCCCATCGCATACAACTTTGTAAGACGCAAATACGGCCTCATATGAAGTCTCCTCCCTCTTTCAGGGGCTACCTTGGATCAGCTTCGTACCTTTGACCGCATCCAGTATATGGCGGCTCGAATTATCGGCGGACAAAGTAGCTCCGATTGGCTCGGCGCTTTAACTTTATGCAGAGATGTTCGCTCTATTGCATTTAAAATTATAATAGGAAGTGCTCTGAAGAGTTAATCCAACTAATATTTGCTGCTGAATTTCACATGTGGACATCGCGCAAAATTTCACCATTTGTTAAATGACGTTCTGTAAACTTTTGTCTTGCACTACAATATTGTGTATATTACCAACGACGGCAGTGATTTCGAAACATTACGATTTGGGGACATTCAAGAAAATAGCTTATTCATTTTTGAAAGAACGGCAACAGTTGAAACACCCCTCTTGGGTGTTTCAACTGTTTGTGGCTGCTGATATCACTTTTTTTCAGGAGATTGGCCTGCTCGTTCGTCACATTCCATTAAATTATTTTTCCAAGTAGAATGCACACGCAGTCTTTTTATCTCGTGATTTTACAAGACCAAGACTAAACGCCAAAACTAAGAAAAAACTTTGCTTATCAATATACATAAACGTTTTACACCCTTTTACCGTTACAAAAAAATGTATATGTAATAATGTTAACTTGTTTTTTATGATAGTACGTATACGTATACGTATAGGAAATTAAGAAAGCAGAGGAACTTACTTAAGATGAGAAACCGCCTGGTAACCGACGGTATTAGTAAACCAGATATCCTAGTGTTTCCTAGACGTCAATGATAGTAGTTAGAGGTAGAGATGTTGGGTCTGTCAATGTTTCCTACCGCATCTATCAAGGGGAATGTTCTGAGGAGTTGTTTGGTTTAATTCCAGCCGCTGATTTCCACCTTCGGACTTCGCGACAGAGTTTAAAGTATCATGCCCATCATCTTGATGCGTGGCGATCTACTGTGCGATTCCGAAGACATTTTTTGCCTCGCACAACACCTTTGTGGAATCAGTTATCGAAGGCGATATTCCCAAACAATTATGACTTAGTGACCTTCAAGAAAAGAGCGTACTCATTCCTTAAAGGTCGGCAACGCATCTGTGATACTCCTGGTGTTGCGGATGTCCGTGGACGGCGGTGATCACTTTCCATCAGGTGACCCACTTGCTCGTTTGCCTCCTCTTATATATAAAAAAAGTTACCTTTGTATATTTTTCCGTTTTTAATAACTCCATTGCGCTTTAGAACGCAAGCAATCAAGCATTCTCCATGTATTGGGGAGTCCATTCTCGGAGACAGTTGTCTTACAATCCTTTTTTCATTAGCTTGGACTTCTTTTAAACATTCAGTCATGTTTCGCTTGAACTGTGTGACGTGGTCTGTGACATCAGGCGGAAAAGAACTGTATGACCAATCTGGATTGACTTGCTTTCCACCTACATTTTTAGCTGAGGAAATACTAAGAGTTACACGTTTATTGTAGAAATTGCAATGAAGAAATGGAACAAGAGCTTACTACTACATAATATAAATTACATAATAATTAATAAGCATGTTGGCACTTTAGTCGTAATTAGTAATTTAGTATTCTCACTATTTTGGGTTTGCTGGAAGAAATCTCTATTAGAGATAAGCTCGAGTTTTGTATAATGTTACATATTTACTTGTTTTCTGACTTTTTGTGTACAATAAAGAATTAAAGAAAGAAGAAAGAAAGAAATGCCTAAGAGATTTGTTTTCGCAAATCCAACTTAAAAGAAATGTGAAATGCACAGAAGTACATACGATGGCAGAATTAATAGAGTCGTCACGTACCTACTGGTTGTAAAATTTAATTCTAAACGACTCTGTGAACTTCATGCACTTGGCACTTAATACTCTCTGCCTCCCATGCATGAGCACTTAGCGTAAAGATATGTGTGTATGTGACGTAAGATGACCTGTACGTTCTTGATTTCAAGTTGTTTGGTCACAAAATTACGTTACGATATATAAAGTACATTCTACAAAAACTACTCGTTTATGAATAATTGTAAATTTACTTTTTAACTTTTACTCCTTTCCCACGGCAACCCCTATAGAAAACTGGATAAAAAGTAGCCTATAACCTTCATCGGAACTCGGATAATAAGGCCGGCAGGTCTGCTGAAATTTGTTACGATATGTTCAGTACGAGTAGATTCTTGTATCTGAATCTTGTATCTGATGTGCATGTATACTAAAAAGTAATTGGTATCTAATTAAATTTGAAAATTTAAAGGGAATTTAAAAGAGTTGAGCGACATATGTAATATAGTTTAAAATATTTCGCTTAACTTTAGTTTTAATTGGTATCTGTTAGGTTAGGACAATAAATCATTCCCCACCAAGGGTCCAAGCCTTGCGTAGTAGGGGGCTGAGTACCCGAGGTCGAGGTAGGACCCCGGCGAAACCAGTCGGACCAGGGAGGCCACTCCTCAGTACCCCTATCTGTCCAAGAGAAAAGGAGTGGTCACAGGGTGGTGGGTCGTTTGACCAGCGCGAGATGGCGGCAATTAGGCCAGCGGAGAAGAGTTGGGCTTTTCATCTTCATCTTGTCCTCCCGGTCACGACGGGGTCGCGGCAGGTACGGGGTTACCTGGCGCCGCTGCGACCCTGAAGAGGTGCACGCTATGTCTCGTTGACCACTCCAGACGGTTTACGGCCCACTGTTGAGTGGGCTGCCAGAAGAGAATCAAGAGATCCAGCGCCGCCGAAGCAGTGGAAGTGTGCGAAAGCGTTTACATGGCAATTGCATAATCTTTGCTCCTTGAGCATGGCCTGAGCAGTAATTTGTTTTTCAAAGTCTTGGGACTTTCAAAAATCATCGCGTTAAATTTCACTAAATTTATCATCAGTCAGTGGACATTACTCACCTTTCTTTCCTCGATGTCCTGTATCTTGTAGCATGTTTGTCGAAAATTTAGTATTTTTATCTATTTTTGTATGCAATGTTTTGATACCAAATAAATTTTTGTCGGATGATTTTTTATTAACATCGCAGTTTATTAACGAAAATAAAAAAAGTAAAATGAAAACTTTATTAGCAAACATCTTTTCAGGTTGAAAATTGGTTGGCGTTTGGAAAAACTGTTATCGTTTTATTTATTTTAATTGCCTTGATTGCTTTAATGACAAAGATATTTTGCTTGTAGTTAAATGTAGAGTACATTTAAAAGACGTAGGTATTTCAGGTGTAGTCCATGTGAACGCACCCCATACAAAGTTGTTATAGAATTAATTTAATAATTTACTGTGATCCTTAGATAATTCCTATAGTAATAAGTACATACTATTCTGAGATCTTAATAAGTAATATAACGCATTTTGGGAAGCTACCTTAGTAATTACATACTCTTTGAACTGGAAACCCAGCACACACTACAGGGGTTGTATGTCAGAAATCACATTAAAAACCCATACAACACCATTGTAACCAGCGACTTCCCGCAACTTTGACCACATAATCAGTCCACCGGGTAGGAGGTCGTCCAACACTACGTCCTCCGCTGCGGTGTAACCACTTAACTTATTTAATCGATTGACAACTAATAAATAATAAAAAATATCTTACTTATTTTTCTTATCTTATCTTATAACTTTTTTTTAAATAAACAAATAAATATCCCTGGACAAGTTACACAAATTGAATCTAACCCTAAAGTAAGCAAATTATATGCTTGTGTTATGGGTGTTAGTCGACGACATTATTATATAGAAATACTTAAATAGATACCAGAATACATTTAATAAACACCCAGACCCGGAAATGTTCATCACACATCTAAATGTTCATCACACAAATGCCTGCCCCCATTGGGAATCGAACCCAAGCCTCACGGTTCGTCGATGCATTAGGCGAGTACGCTAGCCACTCGACCAACGAGGTGGTCAACTAATGATTGCGAAATGGTCCCACATAAATTTTATCAACATCCTACTAGTGGTTTTTTATTATACTTACTAATGAATGCTATTTTCGTTTATGTTCACGACCTAAGATAAACCAACAGTCGGTTAAAAATGACCACGATTACTATATGAACAGCCGACGGCTGTTCCGAGCTGCATCAACCTCATACTTATTTAAACGGTTTACATTTATTCGTTTATTATTCGCTTGAATTGATCTTAAAACGAAAGGTCGGTTTTCAAAATTAATAATGAAACAAGTTAATTGTGCGTCAGAGTTAAAAAAAAATATTTATTATAGATTCGATAAGTTTAAGTTACTTTGTGTGTTAGGTACTTACTTGACTGTAGTTTGTGTCTACATGTTTTCATAAATTACTACGATTTCATTGAGCTCTGTCCTAAACGGGCCTAACAAGCATGTTTGTGTGTATTCACGTCTCTTCACCAGTGACAATACGTTTAATGGATGTCCACAGCTACTTTCATGCGATTGCGTTTTTGGAGAAAATTCAATTCTTTTGGGACAGCCGAACGTCAAAGCTAAAATCGATCGACTCGTAAGATACTGAAAGTTCGGCGGACTCTCCGAATTAAGATAAATGAGGATCTCTCTCAAAGATGAATGAGGATTTTCAGTCACTGTTTCCTTCACTTATGCGATGATAACTTCAGTTGCAGACGTTGATGGCCTACCAGACAAATCTTCATCACATCTCGACCGCTTTTGAACGCTTTGTATAAAATTATACAAATTAAGAAAAACTCTTCGTTCCATGTTTTAATCGATTATGAAATTCACAATAATCGCTAAATATGATATAACTATAAACAGCACGGTATTTAACGTAAATAATAGAAGCAACTATAAATGCGCGTCAAAATATGGCAATCTAATAACAAAAAAAAACTTCCGAGTGTAAGTAATATGTGGCTTGACCGTTTCGTTACTAGAACTAATTCAGTGAACAAAGTTTTCAACTTTATCTTTTAAGTAGTCATTAACTTTAATCAGTCATTGATGGCCGCACTCAGGGACGTAAATTATCTTTTAATATATTATCTGATAATGACTGATTAAAGTTAATGACTGACTAAACGACATTTGACGACTCTGAGTGTGGCCTATAATAACTGATTAAAAGATTTGTTGGGTGGCGTTAATCACTTTTGTCAGGTGACCCACCTGCTAGTTTGCCTCCTTTTAATGTATAAAAAAAAACAATTGTTATACTTTAAGAATCACTATATACAAATATATTACATAGATATAACTTTGCGCTTATGTCAATATTTACAAATAAATGGACTTATTTTATTAGATTTATTGGAATTCATTAATCAGATTAAATATAATACGAATTACGGTTGGCGCCAATAAACGAATAATACCTAGAAGTAGTGTTCCCAGGCTTTAGTAATTAAAAACATCAATACGCCACTAACTAACACTAACTGTAATAAAAAAAATCCAATCCAATCCAGTCCAATTGTTAAGAAGTTATGCTATCTCCCAGATATGCTTCAAAAAATGGAACGTAATTTAGTTGATCAATCTATTTACATCAAACTACATGCTAATTTGTGAAGCCGATATATTTTACTTAAGACTATTTTCAAGCCTGCCTTCAGTAAGAGATAGTAGACTGGTATTATGATTTGGTAGCCAGAGAGAGTTTTTTTTAACTCAGTTAAGTTCTTATTGCTTTGTAATGAAGCCCCTATGTACGAAGCTAGCTCATTGTTAAATATTTAACTCAGAAACGTTAATAATTATCTTTTACTGTAACAAGGTGACTGTAATTTATTATTATTTAAAAACTCAATAAACATCTATATTTGTATTAGTTACATAGATAGCTTATAGCCATTTTAAAATTTACTTTTATCCTTACCTTCGAACTCATATTTTGAAATTGTAGCATTATGATATATTTTATAAATACACAAATATTAAAAGTTTTAACAGTAAGGCAAAGTAGTGATGTTCATGATGTTGAAAAATACACGCCTTTAAGACACAACAGATGTAATTGGTGCGTTGTCAACCGGAAGATGGAACTATAACTCGTAATGTTACTAGCTGCAACTAAATCAATGACATCATGACGGCGACAAGGCCGTTGTACCAAACTGGGTCGTTTTAAGACTACCTTAAATAATTAAAGAAATAAATAAGTTAATGTTATCCTAAAAAGTATTCGGTTTGGAAGACTTTCAATGTCAATGCAATCCTTAAGTTGACAATCATTAATATCTTAGATATAGGTGACATATATATCCTAGGAAATTAATAATCTTTTTTCAACTTAATATATAAAAAATTGTGGAAAAAGCTATTTACTATTTCATAAAACTTAGATACTGAAGTCTAATTTTCATATTACAACATTGTTTATCTGGTATAATTAAAAAAAAATACACAGCACATCTCTTAAAGAGAACACCAATATACTTATAAATTATGCAAGTAAAATGTAATAACGATATAAAAAGTCTTAACACCCCAGTTTTACGTTGGCAGCGCACCAATATCTACTTGAATTTCTATAGGCCACGGGTATTTTTTTATCAACAGGAATATTTTTTTACCTTCCGATTCCATAAAAAATGCATAATAAATGTTCCACCTGGTCTGGCGGATAGATGGTGATAGATGATTTAAAGCACTATAAAGGGATGAGATCGTCACATCCCTACATCTAAAAAAATCATCATTAAATTGTTACATTAATATGAACTTCACATATATTTTTGAACATTAAATCTCTTAAAGAGAGCACCAATATAATAATACATACATTTTTTTTTTCATAAGCAGTTATCTAAATACATAAAAAAAGCAGTTCCGTTTCGCGTGGTCATCGCATCCTGGATGAAAGGATGGGCCTATTTTGCTAATTCTTTTTTTTTTGTATTGGCTATTGTGAAAAGAAGGATCATAAAGAAGAGAAAAAACCGGGAAAATTAAAAGTTAGGTTTTTCCTAAATGCAAACTGTTAGTAATTGGAAATTTGGATAGTTGTAATAATTTTGTATCACGTCTTCAAAACTATAGGGACTTAATACTAAAATTATTAAAATATAATTCCAGAAAAACATGTTTTTTTTTAATATTACAATTTAGAACCTTTATAGAAATTGAGCTAAACACTTTTTAAAAAGACATGCAACCAATAACCAATATCAAACATATTAAGTTAATACAACATTTTTGTTTACTTAAACGCGTGTTCATCGAGCGTTTTAAATTTATTTTAAATTAGGTCCATATGATTCTACAAATGGTATATGTTACTATGACACTTCTGGTGTTGACGTACACTTACAGATTTTACTTCAAACTTGAGTCCTGATGGAACGTCCTTGAATATAAATAATCGAATTTAAACAACATTTTCATTCACTCGTTTTTCACAAACT
>NJDC01000899.1:0-32505 GCA_002245475.1 Calephelis virginiensis | reverse complement strand
GAGAGGCGAGGGTAAGGGGTACATCGTACGATGTGTTGTTTGTGCGGCTTTTCCAGGAACGTTGGTGGTTCTTATGGAATGTTTTTTATAAGTACCCACAACGTGACACGATGATATGGCAAGCAGAACAAATCGCTCTCTAGGTACTTAATTTAATAATGAGTAATAATAGCTTAAAATAATAATCAAATTTCATTTTCATGAATCTATCATTAAGTTAATTTTTTTATAGAAAACGTTAATGATTGTTTAAAATATAATTAGCGTATCTAGATACAGCCATAAAACATAGGATTTTGGTTCCAATTAAAAAGCGATTGTCTGTAAAGTCGGTTTACTGACGACAGTTGAACGTGACAACGTCATAAAAACGGAGGCCGATTGTGCCTCTTTGTCGCTTGTTCCGCGCTCTCGCTTGCCCGTCAAGCCTTAAATGGCACGCCTCAGAACGAGGTTACGTCGCATGAGTTTTTTGGTGCGTGCCGGCTCCATCGAATTATAAAACGTTGGCACGTCAAAAGAAATATACTTTGACACTAATGACGCCGAACGCTTCAGTATCACTGGCTTCCACTTACTTGTTATCTATCTGAAGTTCTTGAGTCTTGGTTTCGATCTCTACAGTGTCGCTGTTACCGTTCTGGAAATTGACGACGCTTTCTAACTTCTTGTCTCTGCGACCAGACAGCAGATTCTTAAATGTTGATATTCTCTGAAATTGAAATAGTTGTTTAGTCCCTTATTTCATGGAATAAGCAGACGGATACTTCGACTACACTACAAATGTAATGTGGTAATTGTGTTTTAAAAACCTGAGGCTGAAATACTTAGTCTCTTGTCAGGATGTTTTTTCCTAGCTTAATTTACTGCCCCTAAAAAAAGAAAAACGTCCGTAGCGAGCACAGTTTGCGACGGGAATAGGTAACCGGGCAAGTTGTCGCATAATCTTATCACTAGTCATTAGCCATGGTTTTGGTGACAAAAAGCGACGCTCGTCTTTAACAGAAAGTTTGGAAGGAAAGCAATAAGATAACATTCTCTAGTCGAGCCTGGTGCAAACTCTACGAAATATGTAAAAAAAACACAGAAGACGTGGCAGCATGGCAAAAGGTCTTAGCTGCTCCCAGAAAAGGGCAAACAAACTTAAAAAAATAAAAAAAAAACAAAAAGAAAACCTTGTAATGCAAGCGTAAATAGGCAATGGTAGTCTTATAATTAGGAGAGCCGCCAGCTAATTTACTATGTTTGAACGTAGTAAAACAAACACGCAATTTCTTAGTGATGACATTGTATAATTTATGCAGAGATGTTAATTAGTATTGTTACGAAAAGAATATTGTTTTGCACATTATTCTACCATAAGTGGTCTTGTCCAGCGGTTCAGCTGCCAGACAAGAACTAGTTAAAACACGGTCATCGAAGCGAATAAAGATGGAAAGTGTTCTAATAAATCTTTGTTTTTTATGTCAGAGGTCAGCAAACAAGGACGCGGGTCTCTTAACGTGGCCTATAGACATCATAGATTTTATAGGTGACTGGGACGTTGTATGACAAATTTTGATATTGAAAAATCTCTCTCAATTGGTTTTGTTGATTTGGTTAAGTGATTTTTATATAAATGTATAGTGTTTCTATAGAAAGGAAAGAAGGGACGAAACTACCAAATCCAACGAGTGTTGTTTGTACACTGTTTTATTAGTAATAAAATATCGCAATGTCGAATGCAAAATGCTGACGCAAAATATTGCGTTCAATACGCTTGACCCAATTATTATTGTAATTTGTACAATGTGTGATAAATAGTGACTTAAAATCAATGCCATTTCTCGTTGTAATTTTATAACTCAAGCACGGGGTCACCTATCCAAACCAAATTTAAAGGCTTTGTTCTGAATATATAGCAGATGGTTTATGTGAAGTTTGCATAAAATTGGTAGCGGTTCTTCATTTGTTGTAACAAATGAATTTAATAAATGGCGGAACGTTTTGTTAATGGCTATTTTTCTGACAAATCGAAACTTCTTTCAGACGGAGATTGTGCTGTCACATTGAAAATTTTTTCAGTTTTTTTTTTCTTTTTGTTTTGTTGTGTTATGTCATTCATCCGGTCATATACGTAGCGAAGCACGTACCGGGTTGTTTACTATAAATAGTTTATTATATATACTGAATACCATTGGGGGATGGCGGAACAAGTTGGCCTTAGTAGAGAGTGAGAGTTAGGCAGGTAGGTAGTGAGAGGTACCTTGGCGAGGTAGTCGATGTGGTGCGTGAGCGCGGCGGCGTGGTCCACGGCGGCCGGCAGCAGGTCCGCCAGCGCCTCGCGCGGGTGCACGCCGTTCTCGTGTCGGCAGTACATGCCGCGCCAGAACCTGCCGAGTGACCGTTTTTGCTTACGACTCTAGTACCAATTTAGTAAGCAACAATGGCGGAACGATGACGTTTATTGATCATAGACAATCAAGAGGGTTGGAAAATATAGAAAGATCTATTGATTGAGTATGACAAATAGCCATATATATAAAAGAAGAAGAAGAGTATGACAAAATAATTGAATGAATGATATTTATTGTCACTACTATCAATCTATGATGTTATTACAAATGTTAAAGTGTGTTTGTCTTTTTTCCGTTTTTTTTTCAATATTTGAACATTCACATACGTATTTCTTATTACATAATCGTTTTTATATAGCTCGAAATATGGATGATATGTTTGTGCTGGAGCTAGTTTTCATATACAAAAGAAGATTACTCTTAAAGTGTATAATAACACTTCAAATTATAATAAAAATTGTACAATGACGCGTTCGTTAGCGAATTCACTATTAATCGTTCTCGTAATGATATAGGTAGCAGTTTTTGAATTTGAACATGACAATCTTAGGTTCTGAATGACTTCGTATTACGTTCCGTTTCGGCGATCGTATTCTTCCGTGTAAACTATGTGTTACAATTTTGTCATTTGCTACAACAGTGCGCCAAAGTGATATGCGTTCTACCTCCCATCATTGCACATAATATAAAAAAGTCGCTTTCCATCCCTATGCACGCTTAGATCTTTAAAACTTAATGAATTTTGATGCTGTTTTTTTTTAAATAGAATAATTCAAAAGGAAGGTTCATATAACATGTTACAACATAAAAGTTAGTCCACCCCTGTGAAATGTCCTGTTTCTAGGTACAGCCTGTAAATTTATTTCATCATAAATAAGTATATTCATACCCATGTCCCCGAAGGCAGAGGCACAACCTAGGCACCCACGACTAGCCGAAGACACTAAGTCCCACAATGTGATAGGTGGCAAACCTATCGGCAACTGGGCACATCTCCAATCCCGAGCAATGTTATTTTGTATTAGAAAATTAAGAATACACATTTTTCCGGGACCTCAAGAGAAGAGAGAAGTCAAGTCTGACGCAGGATCGGCGAGCTATATATGTTGACATTCGTCAGTAAAGTTGGAAACATACTTTCCGACGCAGCTGACAGCCTCCACTTAGTATTTCTAGATAATAAAGGTATGGTTGGTGGTAGGTGATGATGATGGGTACGTAAGTATACCGGTAAGGTAAGTACGCGTGTTCCGCTTAGGTAATCGAAATTAAATGTCAATAATATGTACAGTTTAATGATCTCCTCATATACGACGGACCATACACATACGTTTACACTATCACATTTACACATTCCATATTTTAGTTTATATATACACATAATTCTTATAACGCTAAATTTATTTACAAAGTCTATCACTACGATTGGCATGTACTCGCGTATCATACGGTCTGCGCAATGGCAGCGAGCGCCGGAGTCAATTTCGTTTTTTGGACTGGATACAAAGGAACGCTTGCAGTTCTAGTTGCATCGATGTAGGCGTGGCTTGAGATAAGCATATAGTGCATGCCGAACGTAGCGATGATTAATTATCGATAAACATTTTTCGATAATTCTGTACAATTGTAATTTTTATCCATTAGCGGATTTCCTGATAGTGAGCAATACATGTCACCCAGACACCAAAGATGTTAATGGCGAGTGGTTAGGTTTAAAGAGCCGCCATAAAGGTATACTGAGCCGTGCAAATTATCTGACGTAAGTCGCGGATGTGACCTTGAGCGTTCGGACATCCGTAGATAATAAAGGTATACTGAGCCGTGAAAACTATCGGACGCAAGTCGCGGATGTGACCTTTAACGTTCGGACATCCGTAGATAATAAAGGTATACTGAGCCGTGAAAACTATCGGACGCAAGTCGCGGATGTGATCTTTAACGTTCGGACATCCGTAGATAATAAAGGTATACTGAGCCGTGAAAACTATCGGACGCAAGTCGCGGATGTGACCTTTAACGTTCGGACATCCGTAGATAATAAAGGTATACTGAGCCGTGAAAACTATCGGACGCAAGTCGCGGATGTGACCTTTAACGTTCGGACATCCGTAGATAATAAGGGTATACTGAGCCGTGAAAACTATCGGACGCAAGTCGCGGATGTGACCTTTAACGTTCGGACATCCGTAGATAATAAAGGTATACTGAGCCGTGAAAACTATCGGACGCAAGTCGCGGATGTGACCTCGAGCGTTTGGACATCCGTAGATAATAAAGGTACACTGAGCCGTGAAAACTATCGGACGCAAGTCGCGGATGTGACCTCGAGCGTTTGGACATCCGTAGATAATAAAGGTACACTGAGCCGTGCAAACTATCGGACGTAAGTCGCAGACGTGACTTCGACGACGTTCGGACGTCAGAAAGATATCTGGCGTGTGGGATGTTTACGTCAGCCTAAAGAATCCGCGAACGGTATGTACGGTATGTACAGTCGCGGCTGTAAGTCGCGTCCGATAATATGTTTCCAGCTTAACCCTTCGATCGCCGACTCGCACTATAAACCGTGTCACGCGTAATTAATCATATATTTCTTAAATATTTTCAGTACATTTTTTCCTGCTTAACTGCCACTTAGAATCAGGAGTGATAAGAAAATATTAGCCAAAGTATAAACCCAAAACAGTAAGCATTAATACAGCATCACTACATAGTATAAAACAAACTCAAAGTCGCGTTCTCTGTCCCTTTGTATGCTTAAATCTTTAAAACTACGCAACGGATTTTGATGCAGTTTTTTTAATAGATAAAGTGTTTAAAGAGGAAGGTTTATATGTACATTTTATACCCGTGCGAAGCCGGGGCGGGCCGCCAGTTCTATAATAATTTTGCATGAAGTAACATATATTACCTGATGCTCTGTGCACTGAGGTCGGGCTTCAACATATCCGGGTGCGCTTTTGGATTGTACAGAGGGTTCTTATATTCATTCAAATGGCTTGCCATGTAGCCCCACAAGGAAAATGTGCGCTCTGATAACCTGAAAAATATTAATACTTGGAAATATATATATAATTAGAAATAATTAGAAAGTTTACATATAATGTACACACCTACAAGTATGTGTGTTTTTTTGTATATTTATTCTGTATAAGCCATTTTTATATTATTTTGATGATACCAAATACCACCGTTTTGCTCCGAGTTGGTACGTCAACAGTAAGCACCGACATTATGGCGGCAGGAATAGGTAAGGCGGTGGTACCGATCCGGACGAGTCGCTGCGAAACTCTACCATCTAGTCAGATATCACCTTGTTAATGCATATGCTCGCCTTTTACGAGCTGCCTGGCAGGAAGGCAGATGGTCTATTCTGCAGAGTCCGGACCAACACAGGGAAAAAATACAGTATTTGATTAGTATTATATAGTTTTCACCCCAATGTCTCATAGGATCACCCTAGCAATAAAGAACCTTAAAATATGGGCGAAGCCACAGTCAATAGCTAATAATACAAAGAGCACTTTATATTATTAGTTAGCACTCTAAAGTATAGTTTGCACAACAGATGGTACAAATCGGTTCATTTAATCTCTGTGCCTTTGTATTCTTGAATATCGAAGAGAAATAGATTCAGGCAGGTCTCGCAACATACCGCAGGTCTCGTCTGTCCTTTTCACAGTTCCCAATGAATGTTCCGTACTGACATGCGTGTGCGTGGTCGTGCAGGGTTAGCAAAAATCGCTCGTTAAACTGGAAAGCCTGGAAATATAGTGCATATTTTTTATGGTGTATAAGATATTGAAGGTGGCAAAATCCGTTTCGTGGGTTTACAGATCACATGGGATAGTGGTGCCAATCCACAACAAGAAAACCCAAATAAGTTACAGTACTTAACGACCTATCCTGATTGACTTGTTTTTTAAATTTCAGAGACTGAATTGACAGTTGTAAATGTCAAGTTTCCACCTAATTTTTCTTTGTAGCGCTGAGCTATAATACTGATTTTTAGAAACGTCAGTTCTTGTTGATTTTTAAAAATAGAAAAACCAAAATTTGTTTGATACTGCAACCCTATATTTATCAGGAACAATACTGGAAGCTATTGTCATGTCAAGATCAGGTCTAGATCTGATGGAAGTGGAGGAAAATACTTAGTTTTTAATGTTATTAGACGCAACACATCTTTAAAGTAGGTTTTTAGCAATTTTTAAACTTGAATAATTTCTAATTTTGAGTTAATAACTGATTGTGAATAATTAGATAATTTAAATTCACGCCGCCTAGAGACACCAAAGGTGGTAATGGTGCGTTGCCAACCTGAGGCCGGGATGTTAGGCCTCGAGCAAAAGTAAGTTTACTGGCTACCTTACCCTCCGCACCGGAACACGTCATGACGATATGGCGATAGGAATAGGTAAAGCGGTGGTACCAATCCGGGCAAGTTGCTGCGAAACTCTACCACCTAGTCAAATGTCACGGTGTTAGTGACGGTAAGCCTATGCTCGCCTTTTACGAGCTGCCTGGCACAGGAAAGCAGATGGTCCACTCTGCAAAGGAACTCGGACCAACACGGGGAAATAAATATGTATGTAAAAATACATGTAGTTCTTTTTATATTATTTTGTGAAAATACAAATAATTATATTTATTAACCTACGGGTATAACAAGTTAATTTTTTATTCATTCGTTTAAAATATTCACGTTCACACTTTTCAGCATAAAAATCGGTAATAGATTTTATTAACAATTTCCAATACTGGCACGTTACTATTTATGAATCGCAAAAAACTGACAACATTGCTAATGTTAATTTAGACTCTGAGATTAAAACAGAAGCTGTAGTTGAATAATTCAGAAACTTTAAATACTATGTACTTTATGTCAAAAATAAACACAAAGAACAACAAAAATACAAGTGATACCAACAAATTGTGTCAAAACTAACAAAAAAAAGATTAACCTCAGGTAACTGGCGCAGTAGCTGCCAGGTGCAGTCGAGCAGCTGGGTGAACACCGGCGCTCGCTCGCGCGCGTCGCAGGCCACGTGCCCGCACCGCGCCGTGAACTTGTGACCGAAGGACAACCAGTCCTTTTCGATCAACGCCTGCATTAGGAAATGGGAAAGAGATTATAATTCCTGTCGAGTTGTCGCTGCTGCTGCTGACGGACCTGCTGGAGATCATACATCACGCAATAAACATAAATAAATAAATATTCCTTGACAACTTACGCAAAATGAATGTAACCCCAAAGTAAGCAAATTGTATGCTTGTGTTATGGGTGTCAGTCAGCGATTCTAATACATAGAAATACTTGAATAGATACCAGAATAGATTTAACTGACGTTTATTGCAGTTTATCTCAAATTACATTAAGATTTAGAAAACCACAAAGGACTAAGTATGGCCACATTTATTTATTGTTTCTTCATTTTACAATATAAATACAAACATACAAAAAAGCTAAATTGTTTTTTTTTTCATTGTCTTAAAGTAATTTCATTGTAATTGATATTTTAAGCATTATATTTCTTTTCGTGTATAAAGAGCACCATCGTTTCTTTATTTATATCTCCAGAACTTTAATTATATCTATATGATTGCCTGGAAGAGATCACTGTTTTTGCGTAAGACCGCCTTTGCGTATCACTTAGTTTCAAAGTTTTATTTATAGTGTATATTTTTAATGTATACTTTGGTGCATATTAAAGAGTTTAGTCTATACAAGATAAAAAGATACAAAAGACAAAATGTACGGATGGCAGTCTTATCGCTAAAACCAATATGTGCGAACCAAAGATAAAAAAAATATTTCCAACGCTTTTGTTTAATGTTTTTAGGAACTTATGTTGGTTTGATTCGGTGTGTAGGCTAGCTGGTGCACTTGGGTAATGGGCCTAACATCTCGGCCTCAGAACAACAATGCACTAGTAACATCAATGGTGTCTATAGACAACGACTGTCTCTTACCATAAGCAGAGTCGCGTGCTTGTACACTAACCTCTTACATAAAAAAATAAGGTTGAAGTTGAATTCCTGGCCATAACGGAACTGACTATTGTCTAAGAGTTGGCTTTAGGTGAGATGGACTGAGATATCTATCATAGGGAGTTTCGCCCTACATTAGGATTCACAAAAAGATGCAACTCTAGTCCAAAATAAATAAATATTCTTGGACAAGTTGCACAAATCGAATCTAGCTCCAATGTAAGCAAATTACATATATGCTTGTGTCATGGGTATTAGTCAACGGTTCTAGTACATAGAAATACTAAAATAGATACCAGAATAAATTTAATAGACACCCAGACCCGGAAATTTGTATTTATAAAATTTATGGGTTCTCAGCTATGGAATTTTAAAGACATGCAAGTTTAGTACTACTATTTAAATTATGCGCTTCGGCTTTACACTTTTTATTCATTTTACACTTTATACTTTTAAGCGAAATGATTAATTATGTAATAACAACTCTATATACAGATATCTTTAAGATAACTTCCGATTTCCGAAACTTGACAAATATAGCCGAAGCGCTTAAAGTGAGTGAGCGATAGGCCGCAGCAGTACCTGGTACCCGTTGAGCGTGCGGTAGTGGGGCTCCAGCAGCAGCGCGGCGAGCGAGCAGGCCTGCGCCGTGCGGTCCCAGCCGTCCGAGCAGTGCACGCACACGCTCACGCCCGCCTCCACCGCGCACGCGATCCACCACGCCGTGTCCAGGATGGACCTACACACACATCGCACCAAACACGTCACCCACACCTGCTTCACCTAAACTGTCACGTCCACGCCTGTATCCCCGAAGAGGTAACCAGAGCACCCGCGGTTAGCCCAGGGTAGTTCCACAATGTGTTAGGTGGTCAACCGTTATCTATATATTAATACGTGATGCTTAAACATCCCGGCTTTAGGTTGGCAACGCACTGTTACCACCTTTGGTGTCTCTAGGCGGCGTGAATTTCTTACCACCAGGAAAACCGTCTGCTTGCCTTCCGATATCATAAAAAACACTATTTTATTTTTGCCTCTAAAGCAATCTACGACTTTTTACGTAAAATAAGGTCTTCTTTTTAATCAACAAATTTAATAATTACATGACTTCAAAACAGCAATATTTGCTCTGCGTGCATGCACGCAATAATTGGGAGCTTTATTAAATGACACGGTGCAAATATTGCTCTTTTAAAGTCATTTCATTATAAAAAAAAACATTAATTTTTTTTTAAGTCACTTCATTATTAAATTTGTTAATTGATAGGAATACATCATTTAACAATTAAAAGAAAGTGTTGGTGTTAAGATGAGAAAGGGCATGCTTCACTGTTTCGGACATGTAGAAAGAATAGCTGATGAAAGATTGACATAGCAGATATACATACAATGCGAATGTGGATGGATGTAGATACCCGGGGTGACCAAGGTTGACATTCCACGATCAGATCGCTCGGGTGTTATCCGAAGGTTGCGTCAAGAGTTTGTATGAAAAGGTTAATTAATGTGGAAGAAGCCAGACAGGTATGCCAAAATCGTGAGGTTCGGCACTCAATACTATCTGCTTAACCCATAACGGACTGGGCGTGAAGATATTTATGTATAATTTGTTCATTACATTTTAAAAAAAGTTTAATAAAAAGTTTTATTTTTTAAAATAATCTGATTAGGTATCTTATTTGTTACTCTTGTAACAAACTTACGTAAAAAAGTAAAAAAAAAATAAATAAAGTAATGCAAATACAATAAAAAACTTACTTTATATGTTTCAACCATCCTGACGATTCTAAACCACTAAGGAATGACGACATTGTGGGCGAATTTTGTTCACAAGCTAAAACAAAATAAATATTTTAAGATTTTAAATTTACTTAAACTTATTTTTGAATTTTTTTATGCAATAAGTTTGAGAATAAAAATAACTAATTAATGAAAACCGACTTAAAAACTGATAAGTAAAAAATAATAATGTTTTAATATTAATTATTTTTACTTTTGTTTTGAAGACGGTTTTTACAAACGTAGCTATTTTTATTTAATGCTTTTCAGTTTATTGCTGATATGATTTCATTTAATAAAAATAAACACCAGGATAGGTGAAAGTAGATAAAAAAATGGTCATAAATAATGGGGCCTACCTGAATCAAATTTTATGGGAGCATTTCGAAACTATTCCGCATTAAACAAAAAAATTAACACGTAAATCTGTTCAGAAATCTCAGAGAAATCGGTGTACATGCACAAAAAAATATACCGGCCGAATTGAGAACCTTCTCGTTTTTTTGAGCTCGATTTAAAAGCAGGCGGATCGCCTGGTGGTAAGAAATAGCCGTCACTTTTAGACTGTTGTGTTATCCATCTTATGGTAAGCAATTTGAAAGCAACAAAGTTACAAAAAACAGACATTAGTTTCTGAATTCGGTCGTCTAAACAGACAATCGCACATGTATGTATTATTAAGTAAAACTAAAAAACCAGCGATCAAATTTTCACTAATTTTATATCTGTCTACTATTAAAACAGAATAGGTGATAAAGAATAATCGAAATCAAATAACTAAGGGCAGCATTTAAACAACACGTTGCCAAGAAAAAAGAATAAACACAAAGAAAACAACACAGTTGAATTGAGTACCACATTTTTTAAGCTATTGCATAGCTTCTATCGCGGGCCTTGAGCGTGGAAACCTAATCCAGAAATTCCGTAACGAAAATAACCTAACACCTCCCACTCCGACCGGCACAATGGTGATACTTTTTAGTTTTGCCATCTATCGATGAATAGCACAACTTATAATGACTTTTTGAGCACGCTTGTACTTCAGTAACTCGCCTCTAGAAGGCATTGGTTGTTTCGGCGTTAAGGGCATTCGTAATCCCTCTCTTCGCCCCCCAATCTGGTGACTAATGCCTGTGTATGCAATAGCTTTACCGCGGCAGTCTCCGAGTGGCACTCGTATTTTTTAAGTTGGTTAACAACGTACACAAAAATAGGTTTAGTAATCCAAATAAGTAAAAATAACTGATCTATTTTCTTAATAGTTATTGATAGATAATAGTATAAAATTCGCCTTACTCTCAACAAGCTTCTGTAAACTCTTGCGCATGACGTGTATATTCCCAATACCCATGAACTGGAATTTTATGTTTTCGTAAAACGCTTCGTTTTCATATCCCTTACCGGCCGCTCTATTTACCATTGCATTTATCTGAAAAGAAATAACAAGATTATAGAGGTTATCAGTCAGTTAATTTATAGGTTGGGGAGATCACGCCCGGTTGTTCGAACCGTAATCCATAATTACTAATAAAATTATAACTATAATCCCCGGTTCATATAATGAACGAAACGTAATCCATAAGAGTAACCACTCGCAGTTAAACCAAAAACAACGAAGCGTAACCCATATTTAAAAAAAAATGGTCCAAGTTAACTACCAAAAGCAAGCGACCATAGCGTACTAATCGTACAAAAAACAACCATTTAAAATCAAAACGACTCGTTTCGTGAATATAGGAACCGGGCATAAATGCCCAAAAGAAGTTTACGACGTACAACCGTAGCTTCATATTACCTTTATGAGGTTGCGCTCCGTACAAAATCTACAGTAAAAACCGGGCTACTAGGTGGTGGTAGAGTTTCGCACCGACTCGCCCGGATTAGTACCACCGCCTTATGTATTCCTGCCGCCATAACGTCGGCACTTGCCGTTGACGTGTTCCGGTTAGGAGGGTAAGGCAGCCGGTATACTTACTTTTGCTCAACGCCTAACAGCCCGGCCTCAGGTTGGCAACGCACCATTACCACCTTTGGTGTCTCCAGGCTGCGTGAATTTCTTACCATCTAGAAATCCCCCTGCTTGTTTGCCTTCTAATGCCATAAAAGAACACGCATTTAGAGTCCACTTAAGTCCAGGTCCTCGGTGTAGAATAGACCATCTGCCTCATTACCAGACAGTTCATTAAAACCGAGCAGAGGTTGCAAGGATCATAACCAACAAGTCCACTAAAGGTAGAGTGCTGCTACAATCGCCCGTCCACTTCCTTACTTATTCCTGCCACCATACCTATTGTGTCATGTCAGAGGCAGGGGTATTCGGTACACTTGCAAAATTTTACTAATACCTCCTAACTAAATGACTACCTCGGCCAAAATACAGCGCGTCTACAAAATCTATGGTGGTTATAGGCCGAGGTCATCTCGTATCATCAGGAGAGTGTGGTTGTTCGCTATCTTATCACATAAAACACTGCGACGATAACCATAACATGTTGGAGTTTTGGACGACTGGCACACTAGTGCCACCTTTCTCTAGTCTTTCCTATTTCTGCAACCATAACAGTAGTGCTGGACACAGTCGAGTTTTGTTATGTATTAAGTCTATACATTAACATTCTACTCTCGGGTTTTTTATACAAGGGGCCATCTATAAATTACATTACACGTTAATGGGGGGGCAGGGTATCATCTTAATATGACATTATGTGACAAGGGGCAGGGGAGGATCGAAAGCCTTGTGACGTCACATTATAAAATACTAGAACACGAAACTGAAATGCCCGATTTACCAGTGATAGCTAATATAAAAGAGTACATACAAAGTCTATGAACACAAGATGATTGAGTTTTGTATTTTCAATTAACATTGATTAGTTGCTTATTGTTTCCTTACTAGTCGTTTATTCTATTTGTTATCAGAAATATTTGACTTTATGTTGATTATATTAAAGATTATTTAATAAAAATAGGTAAAAAAATGAAAATAACTGTTTTCTTTTGATTATTTTAGATACATGCATAAGTTTGAAAAATGTGTGACGTTACATTAGGAGGGACGGGGTTCTAAAAATGTGACAACCTGTGAAAAGTTCTAAAATTCGCGTGACGTAATTTATGGATGGCCCCCAAGAGGCCAGCGAACAAGTATACCGGTCTCTTGATAGTAACAATCGTGGTCTAAGGACATCATAGATAATACCTGTCCTGTGACTGGGATGTCAGGCCTATTGTGCAAGTCTACCGACTACCCTACCATTCGGCCCGAAACATTACAGTCATTGTGGCGGTAGGAATAGGTAAGGCGGTGGATACTTACTCGGGCAAGTTGCTGCACATCACCCTAGTACTAATGGTCTTCTTGATAATTAAGTATCTTCACGCCCATATCCCCAAAGTGGTAGGCAGAGTCACAACCAGGGCACCCACGACTAGCCGAAGACACTAAGTCCCACAATATGATAGGTGGCAAGCCTATCGCAAACCGGGCACGTATTCAATCTCGAGCAACATTTTTTTTATTAGAAAATTGGAAAAACCCTATTTTTTTTTGTGGGATTCGAACCCGGGATCACATGCAGTCATGTCCAACTACAACCGAGCTGGCACAGAGGCAGCTAATCTATTCTGATCTGTGGACCCGGACCAACAGGGGAAAAAAGGTAGGCAACGCATCATTGGCGTATTTTCCATTTATAAGCAATGTCCATGTTTTGACATCAATGTAAAAAAAAAAACAAAAAAAATATTTTAGACATAGTTCCTATCTGGGTTAGTAACGTAATTTGTGATTAGAAAAAAATTAAGAATGCATTTAATTTAAATATTTGCCCAGATGACTCGACGCACCGGCTATGTGTAAATGAGTATGTACCCAATGCCGTAACATCCAGCCATCAGGTTTATCACTGATGACTTTGAGGATGCTGTTGGTGCTCCCGCGACCCTATTCAGCAAGGACGCGATGCGTTTGCGCAGCACAGTATGAAAGCCAAAGGGTATATAAATACTACGTCATAAGAGGCGGAACTTCCATAGATACACAGCACACCCGAATTTGTATAAAGTTTACTTGAAAAATTATAACCCGTATAGTTTGAAAGTAAGTCTAAAGGCATTCAGATTTATGGCAACTAGTGTCATATGATTTGGGCGAATAAAAAACATAGCAAACTTATTTTTTTTATTTTTTATATGAAAGTTGCGCCAAAATGATGAAAGCCGTCAATGCACGCATCCGCAAACGTGCCCACTACAGTAGCGCGGTAGACCCAACAACACCCCGAGACCATTGTTATACTGCACACGAAGAGCGTTGATAGCCTTCCGTGTATTGTCAAACCACAGACCGCACGTATACAACGTTTGACAGTATGCCTTAAAGAAGGTTATTTTTACCTCAACGCTACAAATCTGCGGGTCAGCATTGCTGCGTTGTAATAACAACGGATTGCCATTGCTCTCCTTTCTCTCTCTATAGCATCGTCGTCCTTTAAATTTTCGGTGACTACGTGACCGAGATATTTAAAGGACGATACCTTCACCAACGCCTCCCATTTAAAAGGACAGGAGGAACACTGGACACCCTATTTTCCCTCGCTCTTAAAACCACAAGCTCACTCTTTATAACATTATATAAAAGGCCGTGAGACTTGGCATATTTCTCGCATGTAAAAATCAATTTTCTAAGTGCCGAGATCGAAGGACTCAGCAACACCATGTCGTCTGCATAACTGATACTATTGGTAGATAGCCCATCAATAGAGCATCCCACACCAGTGTCACTGAGTTCAACGATTAGCTCATTAATATACAGGTTAAAAAGTGAGGGAGACGTCAGACCCCCCCGTCTCACACCACACTCCAACCCATATACATCAGAAAACTGACTGCCATTTCACCTGGTTAGTCTGGTGGCTAAACCAAAATTTTAACATTTTGATGAACTCTCAAGGCACACCAGAGCTGATGAGTCTAGGCCACAGGATATCATACCTAACCAGATCAAAAGCTTTCAATAGATCGTGGAAAGCTGCATGTACCGCAGTGCTCCGCTCTGTATAGTACTTGACCATGTGCTTGAGAGATATGATATATGCCTTTCAATCTCACAAATAAAAAACCTGCACTGTTCTTATATTTTAATTTTACAATATTAGCAAAAGTTTCGCTCTTAAGTCTGTTTTTTTTTTTATTTGTTTTAGAAGCAAAAACGGTTTGGCACTTTCGTGAAATTTAAATATAACAAGCAACAAAGTGCAATTGTATTTTAACATTAATAATAACAAATGAAGGCACAAGGTGACAGTGAAAAGTGTACAATGTCTTTAATTTAATTTTACATTTCTTACCCTAGGTCTGGTGTCCACAACATACATGTATCCGCAATTAGGGTTGGCTCGTCTGATCAGGTCTAGCATTTGCTCGTCCTCCATACATCTGAAATTATAATATACAGGGTACTTCCAAAGGACCGGCCAAATTTTAAGATGAGGGAGTTAACGCTAAATTGATAATGCATTTTAAATATTATTGCCAAATTATTATATTTGCTGTAATAAACATTCATTTAAAATAGTCCGCAAAAATACTTCACTTATTGTCACGCTACGTTGTACCTAGCATGCGACTTTTTTGCTAATATGTTGCTTACCACGAGGTTTTTACAAATTCACCGGACTAATGCGACTGCGTTCGCCGAGAATCAATGGGTTGCTTGTTTACGTTGTAACCATGCACCTTGTATTTTGCGTCGGATAAAAAATATAATTATGTATTTTTTTTAATCTTTAATTATTTCATAGATCGCAAATGTTATCGGATTCCGAACCTTCTCTCAAAATTTGTCTGGTCCTTTAAATGTAACCCTGTATATCTCTTGACTCATCTTGACTCTTGACTCAATCGGATAACTTTCAGATTTACAGAACTGTCCTTATGGACATAATCTAAGAGGGCGTTAACACAACGCGTTCAGTTTCGCCCTTTTTTTACTTGCAAATGTTCATATTTCACTCATTTTTACGGTACCGTCGCCGACTGGCGTAAAAAGGAACCCATAAAGATGCCCTTTATCTGTCTGCATCCCGTACTTACAAGTAAGTAGATATTTTATTCCCAAACTATTGGGCTCTCAGTATATATGTATACCTAATCCCATGTAGCCTCTGTGGTCTAGCGGTTCAGTTGTTGGACTTGACTGCCTGAGGTCCCGGGTTCGAATCCCGGGTCAGGCAACAAAAATAAAACTGGGTTTTTAAATTTTCTAATCCTATCCTGACTCACACTTGCCCGCTTTATATAAGTTACTGGAAAACTGTAAGATTAAAGACACTCGTTTTCGAGGTCCAAAACAATCAAGTGCAGCAACGGCCTAGATAAAACATACCTGGCAGAGAATCCACTCAACGGTTGACTGCACCTGGCTATGGCAGCCTTATTGTGGTGTAGATAAGCAAGCACGGGCAACCTTCCTCTGGATCTAAAGCTGGCACTGCCAAGTAATACTGTGGCAGACGCACGCGCCGGTACATAGAGCACGCTGGGGTATGTGTCACACAGCTGGAATACATTTTTTTAATTTTTTTATCACATTGGAAGGCAAATAAGCAGACGGATTTCCTGATGGTATGAAATTCACGTCGCCTGGAGACACCAAAGGTGGTAATGGTATGTTGCCAACCTGAAGCCGGGATGTTAGGCCTCCATTAAAAGTAAGTTGACCGGCTACCTTACCCTCCGAAACGAAACACGACAACGGCAAGCGCTGACGTTATAGCGACAGGAATAGGTAAGGCGTTAGAAGTCGCCGTGTTAGTGACGGTAAGCCTATGCTCTGCTTGGCAGGAAGGCAGATGGTCTATTTTGCAAAGAAGCCCGGACCAACACGGGGATAATTTTGATCTAAAATGGCCCTTAAAATTTATTTAAAATACTTTTAAATAGTTTATGAATATATTTGTTCTCTATCTTATGTTTGTTATACAGTAAAAAGGAATATATAAATAAATGACGTTATATTTAAAACTAGCTGTTTGCGCATATCACCGCAATAATTACGAGTATTATGAAAACTTTCATCTCCTTTTATAGCCTTTTAGGGGTTGACTTTTGAAAAAAAATAGTATATTAGTATAGTATATTAGTATATTTAGTTTAGTATTAGTATATTTTTATTTATTCGTTCTAAGTATAGCTATAGTTAATTGTTTTGTACACGATGCCTTCCATTTTATTTTCACAGCTTAATTTTTTTTGAGTTAGCTGGAAGAAATTTCTTTAGTTAGAGATAAGCTCGCCTTTTGTGCATTTTTAACTTCTCGTGTATTTTGTGTATTTTAATTTTTGTGTGCAATAAAGTGTTAAATAAATAAATAAATAAATAAACATGTTTGAACTTTGATAATTGTTTATTTATGAAATTTCATCAAAATTGGTTACACGGTTTAGTCACTAAAGAGCAACAGACAGACTTTCCTATTTATAATATCAGTATAGATAATGGAAAAAGTAATCTAATCCTGGCTAGTTGTCATAAAACTTTACTGTCTAGTTGTAGTTAACGCTGTAAACGACATAGTAAATTATTCCTCGCTTCTTATAACCTAAGTAACACGTATTTGATTTTTTATATCATTGCGTCGTATTTATGAAATGGCAAGATACGCGTCGTTGATACACCAACGATACTAATGGTGAGCTGCCTACCTAAAGTGATATTTTTTATTTGCGTAAGTTGCTACTACCCTACTTCAAAAACTGGTACCCGAATTTCAACTTTTAAGTATTAGTATCAAGTGTTGAACTTGACTTCATGAGGTTCCGGGTTCGATTTCCGGGTCGGGCTACAATAAGTAAACGTGGTTTTTCCAATTTTCTAATAAAAAAAATGTTACTCGGGATTGGATATATGCCCGGTTGGCGATAGGCTTGCCACCTATCACATTGTGGGACTTAGTGTCTTCGGCTAGTCGTGGGTGCCCAGGTTTTGCCTCTACCTATCTCTTCGGGGATATGGGCGTGAAGAATCATTACCTCATATTCCTTGTTAGCTGTACAAAGCACCCATTGATCATTCGGTACGTTCATTCTTTGGTATTCCGTCTGTATGTCGAAGAAGTTCCACCCAGCTGACTTGGGCAGGTCGTCTGGTGTGGACTTGTAGTGGAAGCAGTATAACTCGTCCAAATGTACTGAAATATAATATTACGAACTCAATTAAGCAAGGTTTTATCTATTTCGATTCATTCTTATCAAAAAAAATGTATTTGTAATAGGTATCATGAGAAACACGTTCCAGAAAACGTTCATTGTGCTTTGGCTGGACGTCCAGAATATGAATATCTTCCTTTGCCTATATCTTAAAATCTAAAATCGATGAGCATTTTAGGAACGCGTAACTTTATGATAATGGGAAGATTAAGAAGACCTAGAACCTGGTTCGGAGAGCAGTATGAGCGCAGTCACAGAAGTCTAGAATCGTAAATGTACGACGTTTGCCTAGTTTTTCAAGCACATGGGTCTCCTGATGCATGCATAAGAGTCAACCAAGGCCTATAAGCACCATAGATGTTATAGGTGCGTCGCTATACTGCGACCGAGATGTTAGGCCTATTGTGCAAATCTACCAGCTACCCTACTCCAGCACCGGTACATGACAGAGTCATTATTTGACCGCCTCGATGGTCGAGTGGCTAGCGTACACGCCTAACTACACCGAACAACCGCAAGGCTCGGGTTCGTTTCCCGACGGGGGCTGACATTTGTGTGATGAACATTTAGATGTCTGCCTTTCCGGGTCTGGGTGTTTGTTAAATTTATTCTGGTATCTATTTAATTATTTCTATGTATCAATATCGTTGACTAGCACCCATAACATAGGCATATAATTTGCTTACTTTGGGGTTAGATTCAATTCGTGTAATTTGTCTATGGATATTTATTTATTTATTATTATTCATTATCATTAGATGCGGCAGTAATAAGTAATGCAATGGATCCCTACCAGGGCAAATTGCTTTATATCATCCTACCACCAGTGGTCTCATTGGTACTGGATATTTTAACCAGTGCTTGCCTGTTACGAGCTGTCTGGCATAGAGGCAGATGGTGTATCCTACTCAGTTGACTCGGACCAACCAAGGAAAAATAATATATATGTATTACTCACCACCTGTGAGCATTCAACTTGTAAACTAATCGACCTGGATAACTCAATTCAACATTATGTGTTTCCCCGTGTTGGTCCGGGCTCTTTTGCAGAATAGACCATCTGCCTTCCTGCCAGGCAGCTCGTAAAAGGCGAGCATAGGCTTACCGTCACTAACACCGTGACTTCTGACTAGGTTGTAAAGTTTCGCAGCGACTCAGCCGGATTGCTACCACCGCCTTACCTATTCGTGCCGTCATAACATCATGACGTGTTCCGGTTTAGAGGGTAGGGTAGAAGGTAAACTTACTTTTGCTCGAAGCCTAACATCCCGGCCTGAGTTCGGCAACGCACCATTACCACCTTTGGTGTCTCCAGGCGGCGTGAATTTCTTTCGATCAGGAAATCCAATATCATAAAATACGATGAACAAGAACCTAATCAGCAATGGGCAGATTCAGAACGCTAAAATTAATCCTTTCTTATGTACAAACTGCTTATCTGCGAGACGAGGGTTGCTGTTGATCCGTCTGCCCTAAGCTTAGCCTAACCCTTTGCTAGATACAAACTGCCTTTTATGCATATTATATATTATTATGACAGCATTTTATGTGCATAGGCGAGGTATTAAGCGAGCCGTACATAACTTCATGCTAGAATTAGCTGAAACCATCGTCTCCTAAAATTGTAACAGGTGGAAAAGTATTATCAGAGAGAAGATTACTCCATAGCAAGGTCGCTACCACCAGCATTAAAGAAACGAGGGTAGAAGGTGGCGGGTCCATTTAACTGCTAACTTCACCTAATGTCGCCTATGGCTTTATCACATTGTGTTATTGAAATAATTGTGCTTTAACTTGATCGCCTTTGTGGTCTACTAGTCCAGTGTTAACGATGACTACATAAGATCTCGGATTCGATTATGGGGTCGGGCAACTCTAAATGTGCTTTTACGTGTCTAATAAGACATTACGTTGTCCGGGATCAAAGAAGTAACCCATGAATAACGGTATTAAAGTATCTTTGGCTAATCGTGGGTGGCCTAGTTGTACCTCTACCTAACATTGCAAAGGATACGGGCCTGAAAACACTTTTCCAAGTATAAAGGGGAGGCCCCCGCTCGCATCATCTGAGTACAGAAAAGTGTCGATATGACTTCTAACGCCATAGAATCTGTCTGGTTGGTAAACATAGCAAGATACTATCTTACCTGGCTGGCTCAATCTCAACAGCGTTTGATGCATCTCGTGACAATCTCTCTCGCGTGGTATGACGAAGAATACCGACTGGAAGGTTTTGGTGCGAACCAGTAGAGGTGACCCCGTCGTCGTTATTGGCAGACGCTCGACGGAAGATATGTGCATGAGGAGAATCTGGAATAAAGGTTTTTTTTCAAATAAGCTAATAGACAAACCTGATGATAGAATACGGCTATACCGTACTGCAAGAACTCACGAAGATTGGTTGAACCTACAGAGTTGAACCTACCTACCTCAGAGGTTAAACCTACTAAACCAGGCAATGAATTTTGATGCGGCTTTTTCTCATTTTTGAGGTTAATAATTTAAAAAAAAATAGATATCAGAAATTGCAACCTTGCAAAGGTGAACTGGACAAGATTAGGTGTTTAAGAAATATACAAAAACATAAAATCACAACTGTTTAACGCAGCCTACGATAGTAATTACTTTCCACCTTTGTAATGTTGGAAACTAATTACTCTTTTTTAAGGTTTGTGGTTCGAAGAAGATTAATGAACTTTGGAAGCTCAAACTTAGTCTTGAGAGCTTGATCAAACAATCCCTTGAAGAATTAATGATACAGTCTGTGCAATTCTTGATTGATGACTTAATCATTATTTGTTACATGGGAGATGTAAAGGACAAGTAAAAAGTATAAATTGTATGAAATGAAGTGTGATAAGTAAAGAACAGCGCACACTTGGACGGGCAGAAGCGTGTCCGGTCGGGGCGCATTGCATTGCACAATTTGCACAGTATACACCATATTCTGTAAACACAAATCCACCACGATGCGGCCTGGTATTGCACGGCGATGCGGCTTGTCAAAATTATGCACAATCATTATGGAGACAGATTTCCTAATGGTAATAAGTTTAGGGAAAAAATTGCTATAGGGAGTTGCCCACATCAGGTTTGAATTTTAGACCTTTACACACCACTCTACTCCAAACAGGAACAGCAGAATTGGCACAGTATATTATGGCAGGTACTTAGTTCGGTTGTGGTCTAATCATGGTTTTGGTAATAAATATACCTACATATGCCTGGCTACTGCTACCTTTCAGGTAGTTTGGTATGTAAATAAATTATCTAGTCGGCAAGTATCCCTGCCAGGTGCCTTAAATAGTACCGGTATAAAAATATTAGTATAAGTATTGCAGGATATCAGTACATTCTATGATGCTATGTATGCTATGTATGCTATGAAGTCACTACAGGGATGCTGAAAACCGTGCAGAATCAAAGGTAGTGTTTAATTTGAATAACTAAAATTATAATGTAAAATAAATAAGCGTATTACAAATGGACGATGTAGAATAAGGTATATTTTATTTATTTAATATTTCTATCTCGGTCCTTCAATGCTGAAGATACCGACCACATATTTGTACCCAAGCTATAAAGTAACAAGCTTCGTAAACTGCCCGATACATGCTACCGTAAACCAACTTCTTGCTAGAGTTCAACCGTCTTGTAAGCATTCTACCCTAATGGAACTTGCTGTCCATTTATCTTAGAATTATCTGCTTCTCGAGACTATGCTTAGAATACCGCATAATGAGTCAAAAGTAATATAAAATTCACTAACCGTATAATGATAAAAAATTATATATAGATATACATATAGAGATGTAGAATGAAAATAACCATCTGAGAGCCGAGATATATATTATCAAATTTGTTTCCAACATAGCACGAATACTGTAAGAATAAATTGGAGTGGTTTGAGAGGTCAGGGAGATGGATTAACTTAGTTGTAAACTTGGAGTTTGCACGTCAAACTAACGCTAAGTTTAGTAACTTCACCACAACAATATAAATGAGATCCAACTTGATAACGCTTCTCTTTATCTTCTTTTCTTTTTGTTGCATTTATGACAATTTTAAGGTTTAAGGTCATCCTTGTGGACTTATTTAATTTGAAGCCTGACGAAGGACTAAATAAAGCTAAAATAAATAGACTAATCAGTCATTTTCTGACTCCAACGACCGATTGATACGCCGCAATTCGACTGAGCGTTGACTTTTAAGCCCTGATGAAAGACGAAGGCGAATGGCAAAACGACCTGGAGTAGACTAGTCACTTTCCTCGCTCGAGCTAGACAGTCATCAGATACTCTTGGCTATTTACCACTGGCATGTGGACCGTATTTGACCGAGTGTGATGTAAATAGTGGCCACTGAGACCCGATATAGTCCAACACCTGGGCAGAATAAATATTGCAATTATGACTCACCCAAGTCTCCTTCCTCATCTCATGGTCCACAAATATGAGATGCGTCGTCGCAAAGTACAGCGTTCCCTTCGACGGATTCCGAAGGTTGTACTTGTCCAGCCATTGGACATTCTCCAACTGTAACAAAACAAAGCTATGAGAGATAGAAAAAATAGCCAAGACTATATGGAATGATCTAGTAATTTAGATCGTCTTTGAGGTCTAGCGGTCCGGTGTTAGACTTTACTGCATGACGTCTTAGGTTCGATCCCTGGGTCCGGGCAGCAAAAAAATAAAATGTGTTTTTCAAACATTACGTTACCCCTCATTGGATATGTGCCCCAGTTGGCGATAGGCTTGCTACCTGTCACATTGTGGGATTTAGTCAATTCTGCTAGTCGTGGATGCCCTGGTTGTACCTCTACCTACATCTTCGGGGACAAGGGCGTGAAGATTATTGAATTATTCTACTAATACAATCAGTCAAACTACTTAAATGATAAAGTTTTGCAAGTTCTGCACGGATTGGCCCGCAGTCACAATGCCATTGGCCAATCATTTACTGGCCTGGATTGAAGTTTATCAAAGCCAAGGAAACCTTCACAAAAGGCGAAATATAACAATCTAAAATGGGATATTAAACCTCTTATCTAAGTTTGTATGTTTCTACAAAAACAGTACATCACAATGACACTGACATTGTGGAGTAGGAATCGGTAATGTGGTGGTGAAAAAAAAAAGCAATGGGAGTCGTCACATTCTCACCCATTCTACTTCTGCTATTAAACAGGAGTATTTGGAGAGTAGGTTAAATAAATGTGCTCAAGCACAAAGCTTAACAATTAACGGCAACAACAGACGACTTGTATTTTTTTAAAATTAGGAAATCTATTGCCTTGTTGGCGTTCCGACTTCGTTAACGAATAAAAGAAAAAAGGCAACTATATTAATCCCATATTGTCGTCCTATCTAAACTTTCGATAAATATATTTCCATTACGTCACTCTACAAATTGCAAAACCTTGTAAGTACTTATTTTATCCTGACTGCAAATTCGACATACCTTGAAAATATACTAAAATGAAATAGAGATTGTGTGCGCACTAGTGAGGTGCGCAATATTGTCGATAGCATTCAATGTTGTTTGATAAGATTCAAGAAATTCTCGAAGTTTTAATAACCACTCTTATAGATGACCGCAAATCAAAGAAAAATGGATAAATTAATCAAAAAAATTCAAACAAAAATGGTAGAAGTTATAAATAAAATGAAAATGATTTACCTACTATCAAGTTAAGTGTATGAATTTGTATAAATGTACCTAATTTTACTAACTTATTGTACAATATTGTACCTTTTTATTTTTAATACAATAATAACAATAATCCCAATACACAAAAGATGTTTTACTTTTTAGATTATTTCAAATTAAAAAGTAAAAATTAATAAACAAGTACACTATGACTAACGAACAAAATCAGGTAAATGAAATAATTATTTTTCTACTCATTTTTTTAAACAGTAATTGCCGTCTACTTAACAGATTGTTATGAAACATTGCTTCTGATGTACAAAGAAGCTTCAAAAGCATATGGATAGAGGTGTCCTTCAAGTTATAAAAGTTTTCAAAATTGGCCTCGTACTTTCAATTTTATAGATTACAAACAAATGAGATATAACAAACCTAAATGAATCATACGCAATCTTTTGCTGAACGTCGAAAAGGTCAGAGACTTTAGTACACAGCATCGACCATACATCCCAATAGACACCTATTCGGTATAATTTTACTCTGAAACAATTCTGGTAAATAGCTGAGGTGCGGGGAAGTGAGGCACTGCTTTCCTATTGGCCCTTGCAATGACAACACGTCATATTTATAAACAGATGTGTAAGATTAGGGATGAGACATATTTAATACGAACAATATATTTTATCGATATGCCTTTTATTTTAAGAAGTACGACCTTGTAACGGATTACATCGCAATTTGTTTATTGCACGTCACATCGCAGCTATGCAACTCAACGCCTCAAGGTCACAAATCTTTGCGGTTGAGAGTAATATCCGTACTTGAATATATTAGGTCCTTACATCTGAAATTGGCTTTTTGTAGGGAAGGAACATAAGTCAAATATTTTTAATGTACATTTGCCATTTCATAGGTAATTTATAGACCCCTCTACTACAAAACCATTCGAACGAGAATCAATAAAATCATTGGACGTGGTTTGGACTGCCCCATCGAAATTGAATTTTTCAAAAAAAATAGTAATCTGTTGGAGTTAGGTTCAGGTGGATGTTTTTAACATTCCAATTGATGCTCTTCTAATTGAGAAGCCATCTGCTTGCAGTATGTGGTCTAGCATTGTCATGAAGCAGCAGTGGCGTAAAGTGTATCTATGAAACAATATTTTGCAAAATTTGACATTTAATACACTGTATTTGGAATTTGGAATTGGGAAACCAATTTTCTTGTCTGGTTTCTTTTAACCAAATTAGAATTTTTTACTTTATGATCTTGTGGGTACCTGATTTAAATGACATACTTATCAAATTGAATTGTTTTAATTCATTTGAATAATTTTCACCTGAACTACAGAATATCGTCTAAATACTATAAACAAAATAGTTTTAAAATTAACATTTTTAATTATTTATACGGAATACTTGCATAGGCCGTGGTCCCGTCGTGACCACGGCCTATGCAACTAGACCGAAATATCGACAAATAAAATAAAAAGAGATCGTGAGTATCCCGTATAAATAATTAAAAATGTTATTAATTCGCGACGATTTAAGTTTAAAATCTTAAGTTTTAAAATTGTCCCAGCCCTTTGAAAGTTCTATGACATACTGACCCTAACATCGCCTATCGGAACCAGTATTGAATTTATGTCACCCAGATAGCCACGTAATGGACTTAAAAGAGTTGTATTAAATCGGCTCAACTATTTATGAGTTATTTAATGACAAATAACAGCGCCCTCTTCCGTGTTTAGTTAAGAAGTTCAGTTTTCTATCGTGTTGGTTCGAGTCCGCTGGCTAAAATAGATCACCTGCCCTTCTGCCAGGCACCTCATAAGAGGTGATCACAGGTAAAACAGGTAATTGTAAACAAGAACACTGGTGATAGAGTGGTGTGTAGCAACTTCCTTGGGTAGTTATCCACCGCTTTACCCATTCCTGTCGCTATAATGACAGTGTCACATTCCGATTCGGAGGGTAGGGAAGCCAGTAGATTTGCACAATAGGCCTTACATTCCGACCATAGGACAGCAACGCACCTGTAACATCAATGGTGTCTAAAGGTCATGATTATATGTTACATTAAGAGAGCCGTGTGCTTGTTCGCTGACTTCTCATATGAAAAAGAGTAACTATCCAGAGGCCAACTCGAAAGTACACAGAGTAAGAAGTTTTTTATTGTTTCTGTCAGTGCCTCAATTTATCGATAAAATACATAAATACCTACATACAATATCGGTATTCTATTCAGGATAAATAAATAAAAATATCGATAAAATAGATTTGCACATTAGTCCATCACTAGCTGTACGCAAACGAAAGTGATAGCTTGAAAATCGCATGTGTAAGAAAGGGATATAAACAAGCATCTAACAATGACTGACCAGTATATGGTGAAACATCAAATAATTTAAAATGAATATTATTATTTTTAATTAACCTACGGGAAGTTGTACCATCTTTTCGGTAATGTGAAGTGTGACTTTTTTTACCGTACCATTCTATTGAACAAACAGTGATTTTATATCTATTTATTTTTTATTTTTTAAACAATAACGCACAATGTTTATAGGTCACAAACCTGGTCGATACTGTTCATATATTTTTAAGTAATAGGCTACATTAGAACAATTACACTTATGTGTTGACAGAACCTTGTTACCTTATATGCGGCGTCTATTGGGATGTGTGGTCGATGGTACACAGCGACCAACTTACCTGTTCAGTAAACATCTTCGCTATTGACGTTTATTGTTTCTTATAATGAACTTTACCTGGAAACCTAACCTAGCTTATACAATAATAAGAAAATGAAATTCTGGGAATTTTATTTTGTTTGCTTCCACTTCAGAAACTGACAGTGGAATAACGTTCCACGAAATAGCAGTTTAGTTCCGATTTTAATTACTGAAAACATAATTTAGCGGCGGAACTATAACAATAATTTGACAGATAAATGATGTTTTGACACATCGATATTGAATAAAATAATCTGACAGCTCTATTTTGAATGTGAGGGGAACGTGAGATATAATTATCTTCAATGTATGTAACTTAACCGTTTTACAAACAAAATTAGACGCTAATGCAATTGCACAAGGTTCAAAATAGGATTGTCTATATATATAGGTTTTCTCTAGTATTTGGACGCTGAAATACGCGTTTAGGTTCCACTTATACCGAATATAGGTTCCACTTATGCCGCGCACTTATGGAGCGCAAAATCAGGGTTATATTCTTTCAGATTTGGATTTGCTTTATAAGCAAACAGTTTATGATATAACTGCGGCCCGTCCTGGCTTCGCAATGATGGACAAATGTGAACCATGTTCAACAGGGATGATGTAGGATTTGAATGGAATGGGATCCGAGCCTTGTCGTGGAGGGGGCTGAGTAACTGAGTTCGAGACGAAGTTGCGGCAGATACGGACCTGTCGTCAAGGAAACCCCAAAGCGGTGCACGCTGTATCTGCGTGCACCGCTTCTGACGATATGCGGCCCCTGTAAAGTGGGGCTGCCAGAAGGGGATCGTCGGATCCAGCGCCGCCGGGGCAGTCCCCACAGCCACGGTACCTGGCGAAGGGAGGACACCGTGTGGTTTTAGTCAGTAGGAATCTGACACAACCAGCCACTTCCCCCGAAAGTGGCGGATATTCATGATGGATTTCCCTACGTTAAAAAAGGATTTCAATGGTTAAAGATATTTCAAATTGATCCGGCAATTTAAGAGCGTATTTTCAATGCGAACAAACAATCAAATGTTTCCTCTTTATAATAATAGCATACATATTTCAGGCTTCACACACTCTAAAGTTCACAACTAGCACGCTTCGCATAGTAATGATTTCGTGGGCGGAATAACTAATGAAGGCGGAATGGAGTCAATATATTATTAAATTTCCTGACTGAGGTCAACTTGCAACCAGAAACTGGGTCTGTAGTTGAGCAGTTCGACTGATAATAATGAAAACTTTAACTCTGTCATTGCTGAATTGTAGTGCTAACTGTATTACAGTAAAATTAGTATTATCCAACACATTCCATACACTATTCTATCTCTTGGCGTCCAAGACGAATTATTGAGGGTTAAACTGGATCTACCCAATGGGCTCCAAATTTCAGTGATTTCAAAGTTATCTTCGTTTTCAACATACATATAGATATTACGATTATTGGGCGAATTTGCGAAGGCCGTACACTTATTTGTAACGTTGCTCTTTTATGGAGTAATACAGCGAACCAGCATGCAGTAATCCTGATGGTAAGAGACAACTGTGTCCTGTAGACACCATAGATATTACAGCTGCGTCGCTGTCCTGCATTTAAAGAAAGAGGCCTAATGTGCAAATCTACAACCCTACCATCAGGAATGGAATCCGAATATGCCTCTACAGGCTTAGATGAAGCGGTGATAAGAAGGCAGACGCTACGCAGGGTCTCTGACCAATAAGGGAACAACAAAGGGGAAAGTGTAAGCGGTAAATTTACTAACGCATAAAACCCAGCCTCAAGTTGGCAACGCAGCATTACCAACTTGTCTAAACTGGCGTGTATTTGTAGAATTGTTTGTGTATTTGAAAAATGAAAATCAATCTACGTGTATCCCCGTTTACCCCGTGTTGGTCCGGGCTCCTTTACAGAATAGACCATCTACTTTCCCGCCAGGCAGCTTGTAAAAGGCTAGCATAGGCTTACCTTCACTAACATCGTGACGTCTGAATAGGTGGTAGAGTTTCATAGCGATTCGCCCGGATTGGTACCACCGCCTTACCTATTCCTGCCACCATAACGTCCAATGTTTGCCGGTGACGCGTTTTGGTTCGAAGGGTAAGGCAGCCGGTAAACTTACTATTGCTCGAGGCCTTACATCCCGGCCTCAGGTTGGCAACGCACCATTACCAACCTTGGTGTCTCTAGGCGGCCTGAATTTCTTACCATCAGGAAATCCGTCTGCTTGCTTGCGTTCCAGCATCATAAAAAAATCCTTTCCTATGAAAAAAATCCTACTTATTTTGAGTTACGAGACAAAACAAGCAATTAGCAGTTAATGGAAACATCGACACACCCGAGATCAATTTGCCAATTAACCAGATGGATCGGTGACGTTGTATTTTATTACATAATTCATGACTTTGCTTTGGTATATGTTTGGATAGCATGATCTAGATTTGTTTATTTTAATAGCATATGACAGGTTTGGTCCGTGTTGATCAGGGTCCGCTGAGTAGAACAGACCATCTGCCTCTCTGCCTCTCTGCCAGGAATTGCCAACAAGACCACGAGTGGTAGAGTGCTGTGCAGAGACTAGCCCGGTTCCATCCATTGCCTTACCTATTCTTGCCACCGTAATAACTCTGTCATGTTCCTGTCTGAGGGGTAGGGTATGGACGCCCTATTTGCCTTCCATTACGGTCAGGACAGTGATGCACCTGTAACATCTGTGGTATCTATAGGCCACGGATGTCTTTGACTATCAGCACACCACACACAGCATAGATATATTACAGCTACCTCAGTGTCCTGTGGCCGGGATATTGTGAAGCAGAATCTTCCTGCTAACGAACCCTTCAAACCGGACTCTTACACTGTCTCTATGGCAGCAGAAGGTAAGGCGGTGGATCCCTACACGGGAAAGTTGCTGCAAAGCATTCTACATGCAGTGGTAATGTTGGTAAGGACCTGTACCAATGCACCCTTTTAACTTATATTACCTTTTACGAGCTGTCCTGCAGGAAGGCAGGTGGTCTATTTTACACATGGGACCAGGTCCAACATGGAACACCATATTGTTACTATTATTTACGTTTTTATATAATAAGAAGGCACACAAACACATGGATTGAAGCAAATACACGTCGATTATAGATAGAAGAAACCAATGGCGCATTGACAACCAGACTGGTGATAGAACAAAAAGTAAAGTAAGTAAATAAAATGAACAAAAATCTGATAAAATAAAAAAAATATTCATGCCCGAATCCCCGGAAGTTGGAAAAAAAGCGTTGGAAAAATTATACAAATTTAATCTAACCCCAAACTAAGCAAACTACAATATGCTTGTGTTACGGATATTAGTCAACTGTACTAATACACAGAAATGCTTAAGTAAATACCAGAACAAACTTAGTAAGCACGTCAAGACCCAGCAATGCATATATCTAGATGTTCACCACTTAAATGTCTGCCCGCGTCAGGAATCGAACCCGTGCCTCGCAGGTAAACGACGGTGTCAGGTGTCCAGGCTAAACGCTCTAACGAGGCAGTAAAATATTAATTAATTTATTATTATACATAATTAATATTTCCTTGAACAATTAACTTGATTATTATTTTAATTTTAGCCAGTATTTGAAATACTTGTTGAAATATTTGAATGCTTCAGCTCAAGTATTCTAAAATACGAATCCCAAATAGCAGCCTCCGAAATCTGTTAATTAAATAATTTAAGGGGCTCTTTAACCTGTTCCGGAGTTCTGCGAATATGATAAGGGTTATCCAGGCCGCAGAGATACGGCTTCCATAGAAACGAGCGTATTCTGTCTTCATTTTAGTGAATTTGACGTAGAGAACTTAAATCCACTTTTCTTATAGCAGGATTTTTTTATGATAATGGAAGGCAAACAAGCAGACGGATTTCCCGATGGTAATAAATTCAAGCCGCCAAGAGAGACCAAAGTTGGTAATGGTGCGTTGCCAACCTGAGACAGGGATGTTAGGCCTCGAGCAAAAGTAAGTTTACCGGATACCTTACCCTCCGAACCGGAACACGTCAACGGCAAGTATTGGACGTTATGGTGGCAGGAACAGGTAAGGCGGTGGTACCAATCCGGACGAGTCGCTGCGAAACTCTACCGCTTAGTAATTTCAATTTAGCTGTAATTTTACTGTGGTAAATAACGCTCAGATGATGATGATGATACCGCATAACTTTGTCGAGCGGTAAAAAGCGTCGTCATGAAGGTCGCACACTTATAATTCTGAGGAAATCCTGTCAAGAAGCCTTTTTTAGCTTTGAAATGAAAAGTTCAAACCAAAACCAAAGTGGAAAGAAAAGGTTTAAAACCCCGGTTCCTTTTACTGGAAAGTCCTTCAGTCGTCTCTCTCACATAATGTTAAAGAGGCCTTGACTAATTTTTAATCGAGGAAAAAATGGAGATAAGTAATCCGACTGTATATTTTTTGTATGTTTGTTACGCGACTGCTCTGCCAATTAGGGATTGCAATCCGGTATTATTTTCAATCTGACCGGATTTCGCCGGATTGACGCTAATCCGGCCGGATCCAGACGGATCCGTCAGGATTTTCAAGTTATTTAGGGCCTAGTATTTAGTAAGTTTTAGTTTTGATAATTACACATAAAAACGAAAATAAAACACGTAGGTATTTATGGAAAATGAAATCACTTTTAATTACATTTTTTGTATTTAATTTTTGGTACTATTTGTACTAAATGAAATTTTGAAACTATCCACACTAATATTATAAATGCGAAAGTTACTCTGTCTTTCTGTCTGTTACCTTTTCACGCCTAAACCACCCAACTGATTTTGCTGAAATTTGGTATGTAGATAGTTTGCATTCATGAGAAGGACATAGGCATATTATTTTTTGGAAATTCAAGCCCTAAAAGGGTTAAAAGGGTGGCAAAGTTTGTATGAGAAAAATATTTTTATTGCGCATTTTTGCATGAAACTTTGAATTAATGCTTTTTAGTACAAATGATGAAACACGGATTTCAGGGTTTTTCGAAATTCACCCCGGGGTTAAAGGGGATGGCTAAGTTTGTATGGGAAATTTAATTCTATTGAAATATTTTGCGTGACACTGAAATAATGCTTTGCAATACAAATTATGCGAGACATATATAAGCGTTTTTAAAAAAAATTAACGGGCGTGGCACAATTTGCGTAGGAAAAATATTTAACAGTAATTTTACCATAAGTCCATAATAATGAACTACGTACATCAGTTTATCATTAACGAAAAACACAAAAAGAAATTATGATACACATAGTAGCAAAATTGGTTAAAAATCCCTACTAATATTATAAATGCGAAAGTAACTCTGTCTGTCTGTTACGCTTTCACGCCTAAACCAGTGAACCGATTTTGATGAAATTTGGTACATAGATACAATAGACCCTGAGGAACAATATAGGCTATTTTTCATTGCAAAAAATAAGGGAAAATGGGTAAAGAGAGGGGATAAATGTTCATATGGAAATTAGTCATTATTAAAGCTGTAACAGTGAAACTTTGTATTTAAACACTTTATATTAAGACACTTCATGATAAACGAAAGAACATAGGCTACTTTTTATCGCAAAAAATGTGGGAGAATGGGTAAAAAGAGGGGATGACTGTTCATGTGTAAATTCGTCATTTTTAAAGTTGTAACAGTGAACCTTTGTATTTAAACACTTTATTGGGAATAAAAGAACATAAGCTACTTTTTAAAGCGAAAATTGGGGGAGGAAATTGGGGTAAAAACAAGTGATGAATATTCGTATGGGAAATCGTCATTTTTTAAAATATAACAGTGA
>NJDC01000897.1:264273-304479 GCA_002245475.1 Calephelis virginiensis | reverse complement strand
ATTTTACAAAACATGTGTTAGACCCATATTAGCCTACGGTATTGTAGCCTTCGCGCATATCTTCCCGTCCTATCTTAAAAAATTACAAGTAGTCCAGAATAGGTTCATGCGAACTGCCACGGGTGCTCCGTGGTACGTTCGCAACGAGGACCTACATCGCGACCTCGATTTACCCACGCAGCATTTCGAGGAACTATCGGAACGTTACTTTGAAATAACGGCTGCCCGCCCGAATCCGGTGTAAGCACCCGCGTGTGACTACACACCCGCTGCGAACGCGCCTCCAAATCATAGAAAACCCCGCCACGTGTTATCGGATCCTCTGGACCTAATAACCGCGGCAAACGCTACACTCTCTACCAACCCGAACACAAATTAACAAAATCTCACACTACACCGTTGCCGCCGATCTCGGCGACGAAGACCTCCCTTGCGCCCGGTGCCTAACGCCGAGCGACGAGCCGCCACTACTCTTTCATCAAGTCCACCCAGTAACCAGAACGCAGCACCAAGTAGAGGTACGGTCTTCCGGGAGACAGCCCTTGTTGCTGGCGTTGTAGGTAACAGTTCAATCCATTTAAATAATGATGTCTCGGGCTGAGCATTCTGCTCGGCCCACAAAGCTCGGTGAAGTTGTAAGAACCGCGAGGTTAGCAACAAGTTAGTCATTAAAAAAAAATCAGGAAATCCGTCTGTGTCTTTGTCTTCCAATAACATAGAAAAGTAGTACGTATAACTGTATTATATAAGGGCAGTAGTAAAACTACAATAAACTGACTTCAATTTTAAATTAAATTGTCTACGTACACAAAAGTTAAGTAGTTTTCGCGATTCCCCTGGAATTCTATCCAGACTTTGTAGCATATGTATTTGTTGTGTATTGTATATTGTCACCTCGGAAGCTCTCTTTCAAATAAAAGAAGAATTTCTAAACTCGTTTCAGAAATGACGGAGAAATCGATTAACATAAATAGGTATATCAGTTTTGGAGACCTAATATAAAAAATAAAATATCTTCACGCCCATATCCCCGAAATCGTAGGCAGAGGCACAACCAGGGAACCCACGACTAGTCGAAGACACTAAGTCCCTCAATGTGATAGGTGGCAAGCCCATCGCCAACCGAGCACATATCCAATCCCGAGCAACGTTTTTTTTATTAGAAAATTGGAAAAACCCAATTTTCTTTTTGTTGCCTAACTCGGGAATCAAACCCAGGACCTCATACTCAGTCAAGTCCGACAACTGAACCGCTAGACCACAGACCTAATAATTACTAATTAACTAAATAATAAAAAATAAAGTGGCGGGCGCAAGGCGTGTGCTGCATGTGGCGGGCGCGTGGGCAGATTGGTTTGGTTAATGCAATTTGAGAATATTGGTGTGACAATTATAGGGCTCAAATTATGTCGAAAAAAAATCAAAGCCTGTTCGACGCGGGTGATGGCGAGCGTGGCGTGCACTTGGCGTGCGCGTGTCGTCTGAATGCAGCCTTAGTAGGTACCTAAATGTTCGACATGATATTCGCCGGGTCGCCGGCGGTCTAGTAATTCATAAATTTTAAACAATGGAGCCATTACATATTAAACAAATTTTTCAAATCTGACTGGTAATCGAACGAACAACAAAACTTCTACTTTATTAAATGGCCTTCATTATATTTCCTAGTTCTTGTTTCCACACACACACACACACACACACACGTCTACAGGGTTTTTGTTTTAATTCACATAGAATGGTATTCGTCAATTATAATTATTACACCTTTTAAGGAAGCATGACTTTATATCATAACTGATCCGTTGTTAATCTACCTGGGCTTAGAACCCAAACACCGTGGTTATTGGCTAAGATAAATGGCCAACCTTCTATTTTCTAACGAATGTTATGCGAGACTTTTGACGTATTAAACTTCTGTAATGGTCGTAGTATCAGAGCTCTTACCATGAGTTTACGACTTGTCAAGATCACTGTACTCGCTACCGTCTCTGTAAATTATTTGTATGAAAACTTTGAACAGCGCCTCTATTGGTAACTAAGAGAAACACACTTTAAGCCCAAAAGTGTCATAGATTTCGACACGTAAATCACCGAACGTAATTATACCAACTCATGGTAAAGCCTCAGATAACAATCGCCTATTATTGTGTATCTATTGTGTTACTAACGCAGCGATATTTGCAAGCTTTGTGGGAGAGCAAATTCTTCAGCTCTAGCATGCATTATTTAAATTGACTGAAACCTCTACTATAACCATGGCCTGATTCCCAGCACACGAAACCTTAACTGATACCTACTTCTTTCTGAAATCTGTGGAGACTGAATCATGATGAATATCGTACATAGATGATTTGTGAAAACGCTTAGGCATTTGTGTTTGCTACATATCCATTATTTGATTTTTTAACGACTGGAAATTCTCATGGATACCCGCCGCTTTCGGTGGAAGTGGCAGGTTTTGCCGGACTCCTAACGGCTAAAACCACTCGGTGGCTATCCTTTGTGCGTATCTGGTGACTGCGGGATCTACTAAGAACGCACCACTGTCAGCCTTCACCTGCCTGCAGGCTCATCCGCTCAGAAGACCAAATCTTCTGATACCAGCACTTTGACGACAGCAGCATGGGATCATACCATGCTATGCGGCTTCCGTCTCGGGTTGCTTTTTAAGCCAACTGAGTACTGACTCCCCAATCAGTTGAATCATAACCCTCGCCCCCTTTTAGTCGCCTTTTGCAACAGGCAGAGGATATCGAGCCCTATTCCTCGCCCTGTACTATAGGGCCCATCCAATATTTATCTATATAAATAGGGTTACTGTGAAAGGACCCGCCCAATTTTAATATAACGCTTAAATGGTAATGTATTTTAAATGTAATTACCAAATCGTAATATTTACTTTTAGAAACAATCATTTAAAACAGTCCGCAAAAATGCTTCACTTGTTGTCATGCTTTGTCGTACCTAGTACGAGTCAGACGTCACCAGCCTGCCAATGCGACTGCGGTTGGGAACTAGTTTTATGCTTTGTTTACGTTACAACTGTGCATCGTGTATTTTGCGTCGGTAAAAAGTTATAAATTGATTTCTTTTTAAATTTAACACTCGAGGGGATGAAAAAAAGGAGAAAAAATTGCATGAACTTTTTATTATTTGGACATTTTTGCATAACAAATCGTGTGAATTGAGTTAAATAATAATAATCCAAATTATTCAAAATTCAACCCTGAAAGGGGTGAAATAGATGATGCAAATTTGTATAGAACTTTTTAATTCTTGGTCGTTTTGAATGAAACTTTGTATGAAATGACCACGGCAAAAATATTAAGTTGCTTTTTCCTAAAACCAACCCCTAAGAGGGTAAAATAGGGGATGAAAGTGCTATATAATCGCACAGGCCAAATCCTTTGACCGCCTCATTGGCCGAGTGGCTAGCGTACACGCCTACACCGACTAACCGCGAGGTTCGGGTTCGATTCCCGATGGGGACAGGCATTTGTGTGATGAACATTTAGATGTCTGCATTTCCGGGTCTGTGAGTTTTTTTAAATTTATTCTGGTTATCTATTTAAGTATTCTATGTATTGATATCGTTACACCCATAACACAAGCATATAATTTGCTTACTATGGGGTTAGATTCAATTTGTGTAACTTGTCCAGAGACATTTATTTGGGCTAGAAACCAAAAATTTCGCACACGTATTTCAAATGCCTAAAAATTGTGTCTGTCAAAGTGTCAAATTTTATAATTGATCTCTTTTTATTATTGACTAACGGCCCGCCCCGGTTTCGCACGATATAAAAGATACATGTAAACCTTCCTCTTCAGTCACTTTATCTATTAAAAAAATCGCATCAAAATCCGTTGCGTAGTTTTAAACATTTAAGCCTACAAAGGGACATAGGGGAAGCGACTTTGTTTTATACTAAGTAGTGATAGGCTCCCATTGTTATAGAGTGGTGTGTTATTGTCGGCAGGACAAAGCGGTGCTGGTTGATAGGAGGGATGCTAGCGGCGTTAGTGGCCGGCGGGCTGGTGGCTGTGCTGGTGCTGCAGCCGTGGGCGGGGCCCGGACAGGTTCGCTACCGCCGCGCCGTCGTCGCTGCAAATGGTCGCGAATGCGCTACGATAGGCAGGTTTGTCTGGTTTGATTAGCTTATAGTTTTTGGGTATAGTTACAGATGTTGTTTATGGGTTGAAGGAGCCAATATACATAATGCTAAGAAACCGATATACAGGTGTTTGCTACTATAAAACATTCAGTTTAGTGAGGCCAGTAAACAAGGACACGACGCTCCTGATGATAAGAGATAACGGTGGCCAATAGACACTATAGATTTAATAATTTAGTTAATATCTACTATATTTTCCCCCGTGTAGGTCTGGGTCCTCTGTGTGAAATAGACCGCCTGCCTTCCTGCAAGGCAGCCCGTAAAAGGCGAGCATAGGCTTGCCGCCACTACTACCGTGACTTCTGACTAGATGGTAGAGTTTCATTGCGACTTGTCCGGATTGGTACCACCGTCTTACCTATTCCTGCCACCATAACGTCACCACTTGCCTTTGAGGTGTTCCGGTTCGGAGGGTAAAGTAGCCGGAAAAATTACTTTTGCTGGAAGCAGGCTTCAGGTGGCCAACGCACCATTACTACCTTTAGTATCTCTAGGCGGTGTGACTTTCTTACAATCAGGAAATCCGTCTGCTTGTTTGCTTTCCAATATCATAAAAAAAGTCTACTCTCCATGTGATTTCCGATCATTATAGCGGCAGGAACAGGTAAGTCGGTTGATTCTGGCAAACCGGTGGATCAGTCAAGTTTCTTCACAGCACTCTGCCACCAGTGATCTTAGTGATAATGACTTATTTAACCTGCACTCGCCTCTTACGGTCTACTTTTTTCCCCGCGTTGGCCAAGGTCAATAGAATAGATCATCTGCCTTTCTGCCAGGCAGCTCGTAAGAGATGAGAACGCGTTAAAATATAGGCCACAAAACCACTGCTGGTAAAGATGCTTTGCGACAGTCTATACGCCACAAGCACTGGATGACGCGGGATCCCAGATCAATATGGATGGATGGATTAAATATGGACATCTCCGCATTTAGGATATTCAGATACAATCAATGTGCGCGCTTGTACTTTTTATAGAATGAAATTAATTATTTATTTTACAGAGAAATATTAGAGAAGCAGGGTTCAGCAGTCGACGCGGCCATTGCAACACTATTCTGCGAAGGCTTGGGTTGCGCACAATGTATGGGCCTAGGCGGCGGGTTTCTCGCAACAATATATGACGCTGCATCAGGAGAAGTTCGGGTTCTAAACGCAAGGGAACGAGCTCCAGCGGCGGCTCACCAGGACATGTTCGCAAACGCATCATCAACAGTTGGAGGCTTGGCAATAGCAGTACCAGGCGAACTTAGAGGCTACGGCGCAATGTATGAAGAGTATGGCCACTTGCCCTGGAAAGAACTTGTAAAGCCAACCGCAGATTTATGTCGGCGAGGACACCGCGTTACGGAGTACATGGGTCGCGTGCTCGGATCATACAGCGAAAGGATACATAATGAACCATCAATGAGGTATGGCTGTATGAGTCACTTTATATATTACAACGCTTATATCAAATTTAAAAAGACGTGAATAATCTAGACAGTCCCAACAGGGGGGGGGGGGGTTCCTCTTTAGCTTACGTAGATTTTAGCGGCGTACTCAAGAAGAGTCCCACGTCAAAACCAGTAAAAGATTTAATGCTTGAGTTTTTAAGGAAATCGTGTCTTGTAAAGTTGGCTTGTATTCAAATTTGCTTGCGTTTTGTATATCAGTGCGTCTTCTGTACGCCTATACCTCTTGTGCGTGTTCAATTACTTATTGTGTGTTTTTAGTCGGAATCAAGTTCCGTACTATCGTAACAACAGTCTTGTTACGCTTTTTTCTATCCCGCATGACTCGCGATAAGCAACTTTATTCCAAAAGTACTAGCAAAGGTACCAAATAATGATTATACCTATTGTAAGTAAGTATGACAAACGTTAGATTAGATGCACGTTGCAGCAACGGAAAAAAACTAACGACAAAGACGTATCAATGACGCCAAATGCGTAATTTGAAATTTTACCTAGTTGTTTCCGGGGCTACACCCACAATAAATTGAGATGTAAGCTATCATATCTTTCAACTTTCAAGTTGGGTCAAACGTGTCTAAATTTACACTATTGGTTTGTAATTTTTGATTCAAATCGGCTTAGTGCTTTAGTAGTCAATGGCGGACAAACAACGCGAAGCGTAATCTTGTACACAAACGAGGACATTCTGGTACAGCAAAATATGCCAGGCAATGTGATCAGCATTAGCATGGACGCCAGTTGCACCTGTTGATATCTGACTAAGTTAGTCATGCTCCTCAAAGTCTAGGGTTTCTGTTGAAAAATATTTGTAATTCATATTTTAAATGTTTATATTTACTTTTATTAATAGTCAATTCAATCTCAATATCTGGACTAACAAAAATAATTATTTCATCTCCACAGCGAAGTATACGTAAACCCGAAAACAGGACAAGTGTATAATGAAGGGGATTTGATTCAGCATCCGACGCTAGCACGAACACTCGACACAATAGCAGATGAAGGACCAGACGCAATGCACAGTGGGAGCCTTACCGCAGCACTGGTACGTGACATCCAAGGCTTTGGAGGCATCATCACTGAGGAGGACCTCAGGAATTACAAGTAAGCATTTCACATTCAAACAAATCTGGTTTTTATGGTTAGCATAAAAGGGTTTTAAATTAATTTTAAGATGATAAATATATCTGTGCTTGCCAGCGTTCAAAAAACTACGAAAAATCGTTTTTGTGCTCGACTGGCGATAGGTTTGTCACTTATCTCTTAATGGGACTTAGTAGCACCTTCGGCTAATTGCGGGTGCCCTGGTTGTACATCTGCCTACCTCTTCGGGGATATGGGCGTGAAGCTATTTTTCTCAGTAAACGTCTTAGTTACCAAAGAAACAAAGTTAGAAAAACGCAATCTCTTCTATTATTTTTGAAATTAAAAATTGTTTATTTCATATAGATCATACAATGGGTACTTGAAAATGATGCGGATGTAAAGCATAACATCTTGCCATAAACGTATGGTCCATAGGTTAGGTTATGTAAAAAACACTGGAAGATGAATATGTACCTGGGAAGACCAAGGTTGATTGCTCATGTATTATATGAGGTGGATGTCAAGAGTCTCGGATACCGGGGTGTTTGTATGAAAAGAGTTATGAATTTGGAGGAAGCCCGGCAGGTCTGCAAGGATCGCGACACTTTTCACTCGATATTCTTTGACACCGTCTCCTCGCGTCAGTACCGGGGCGTATACTCCTCTTTAGGATCTCAGTGGCAACACCGTACCTGTTGCGACTCCCTGGCGGGGCCGGTCAGATGACAAAACCCACCGCCTCCGCAGGCCTAACAACACCCCACGCAAACCGATCGGCCTACCACCATGCCTACTCCTCATGTCCTCTCTTAAACAGAGAGCGAACTGTGGTGCAGCCGTCTTGGTCCAATTGGGTTCACTTTGACTCCGAGTACTAAGCTCCACCTTCGCTTTAGAGCTAGGACCCTTGGGGAAACACAGAGAACTCGGATCAACACTGGACAGCAACAACTATGAACTAACTACTTGGTCTTGCATATCTAATTAAAAATCATTATTGTCTTTGTCATTTACAGGCCGGAATGGCAAGAACCAATCTCCGTACGTCTGTCAGACGAACATACCCTTTTTTCGGTGCCCCTGCCCGGCTCCGGTTCCGTGTTGGCGTTCATACTGAACATGATGAGAGGGTGGATCGGCTCCCAGACCGAAGTGCCCGCCTACAGCAGCCTCTACTGGCACCGAGTTGTTGAAACATTTAAGTACGCGTACGCAAAGCGAACTGGCCTCGGAGACCCATCACGCAATAATCTGCCTTACGTAATCAAAGAAGTAAGCATTTTTTTTTGTTTCTTGCCTCTGTCCAGCGTCAGGTCGTTTTGGCGTTATAAAGATATATTTTTGGAAAATCTAATTTTAAAAGTATATGTACCCAGTAGGTACATATACAAAGCTGGTTTTCAAGACGTATAGTTGTTTTGAGTCTTCATGCATTGGTGTATTTTGGAAATTTCTACTTCTGAGGGTATGGATTTTTAAACGACTTTGAAAAAAAGGTCGAGGTTTAAATGTGTTCGACTCCTATATTTTTTTTTCGATTTGTCCGTAATTTCTAAATCGATTTTAAAAATTTCATATTCGAAAGAGCGCACTTCTGATGAGGTTCTATTGCTACCAAGGATGGATCTGATAACAGAATGCTAAGGAAATCGAGGAAAATACACATTTTGTGTGTACCTGAATGACATTAAGTTATTTTGGCTTCGGTAAAATTATTAGAGGCTCTAAAGCTCGTATTGTCGAGTCAAAATGTCGAGTCTTTAAAAGCTCTGAAGACTCTGCTTTATGTAACACAAAGATAACCGTATAGGCCTTTAATATCTTTGAACGATAAGTAACGATTGTTTTTGTTTTTATGGTAATTAAAACTACCTATGCCCAGTTAATAAATCTGGTATCTGGTCAGCTTACCATGAAGGCATTAAGTAAAGGTAAAGTTAGCCCCTTGCAAAATAACCTCTCCATGGCAGGCACAATCCGGCCCGCTTTCATACAATATAAAAAAATAACTTTTGTTTACTTTGACAGTCGCTGATGAAGGCTTACGTGTAAAATATATACACAGAAAATATATACGTTACAATTTAATATATTGTTACCATAATATTGTACCTAATTGGTGTTATTTGTAATCCACAGTATTCTTGCAAGTTCTGTTTTTTATTGATTTTGATAAAAATAACATTTATCAAAATAGATCCAACATAAAACAGACTTTAATTATTTCAATAGCACGTCGCAATTTGATAGTTATTTTTTCGAAAGATAACGATTTCGAGATGGTCCCATTTAAATTTTGTAACATAACATCCCACTAGCAATAACTCAAAAACCACTATTCGGATCTTGATCAAATTTATATGGGAATTATCAATTCGATACGAGGTAGTGAAAGTTATTTTGCAATTTCACTTCTCTTAAATTTTTTGCAGTTTTACTGCGCATTGTTAAACGAATATTTTGTTCAATTGCACAGTTGGAAAGGAACCTTTCTACTCCTGAATGGGCACGGGAGCACCGGGAGCTAGTGAACGACTCGTTCACGAGCAACGACTGGAGAGACTACGGGGCCCTTTTCGAGGGGGCCGACGACCACGGCACGGCCCACGTCACAGTTGTGGCCCCCGACGGCAGCGTCGTCGCCGTCACCAGCACTATCAATTACATGTAAGTTTTTATGGGACATTTTAAATACGAGTATGCACCCACAATTATCATCTCTATGATCTTGTTGTCCGGTGTTGGCGTTGACGTTGTGATAATATCTGTGACACACGAAAACTCACGAATAGTAAAAAAATCATGAGTTTTGGCGCCATCGTGAAAGAAGATGGTCGTAGTTTTGTTGTAATTATTGAAATTTGTGTAAATTATTAGTAAAATTAGTTAATTAAAGTAGCAATTACTTTAATTTTGTTCAACAAAGTGCACAGGTGAAATATTTATGAAGAAATTAGTGTATCGTCATTGCCGCCAAATCTCACTAAATGAGCTTGAATAATGAGGCCACCGCTTTACTCAAGACCCTGACATGACTTTGTAAATAATGACTTATGACTGTTAAAAACAATTTATTACTACGGAAGACGTGGCAGCATGGCTCCAGAAAGGGGCAATTTAACTATAAAAAAATATATTTTGGTAAAATAACTGGCAAAATCCCGATACCTTGTCCAATAATTTTACAGTTTATATAAGTAGGTATATAAGCCCTTAACAAATTAGAGCACAAAGTTTTGTGTGGATATTCTAAATATTTAACTGAAATAATTTAAAAAAATCAGACAAATTAATAAATTGTTATTTAATATCCCACATTTACTTGATTAATTTATCGCGTCTGCGGTCTAGCGGTCCCGTGTTGGACTTGACTACATGGGGGTGTCGGGTTCGATCCCCGAGTCGGGCAAGGAAAAGTGTTTATATTTAATTTTCTATAAAATACGTTGCCCGGGATTGAACATGTGATATTTGGAATTGAAGATGCTTCATGAAGTTCAATGACCGCGCGTCATGTATGGATATCAGCTGAGATCATTCCCTGAAACCCCTCTTTTTAGCGACACTAATTATTTTATTTATACCTTTTTTCGTATCTTCACGACCTTATTACCGAAGGCAGACGCACAAACGGGGCACCCACGGCTAGTCGAAGACACCAACTCCCCCAATGTAATAGGTGGCAACCCTATTGCTAACCGGGCACATATCAAATCCCGGGCAACAATATTTATATGAAAAAATGAAAAACACTCCCTTTCTAGTATTTTAGTTGCCCGACCCGATGTTCGATTCCGGGACCTCAAGAAGTCAAGTCCGACGCCGGACCTCTAGACCACAAGGTCGATTTTTTGTATTGTTTTACGTTTTCAAGCGCGTATTCTGAATCTCTTAGAGCAGCCTTTCCCAAAGTGGGCGATAACGCCCCCTTGTGGGCGCTGAAAGCCTAGAGGGGGGCGGTATAAATCTTGAAAAAAATGTTTTTTTTTAACTAGGCGCAACAAATATGTTATTGAGGTTATTGGCAAGAAAAAAACGAGGGGGTGGGGGCGCTACAAAACAACTGATTTTCAAAGTGGGCGTTACATGAAATAAGTTTGGGAACCTCTGTCTTAGAGTTATGAAATATCGTTAACTAATTCGCGAAAACACTGTATATTACAAATAAAGCAAACAACATGAAAATTATATGTAGAGGTACATACATACATATCTTCACTCCGAGTGCCTTACGGGGTAGGCAGAGAGTATCGAGTGCCAAACCTCAATATCCCGACAAACCTGTCTAGCTTCCTTCACAGTTCACATTCGTTACTCTTTTCATACAAACGTTAGTTTAACTACATAATAATATATCCTAAAAAAACTATCCTCACGCCCATATCTCCGAAGAGGTAGGCAGAGGCACAACCAGGGCACGCACGACAAGCCGAAGACACTAAGTCCCACCATGGCACACCTACCGCCAACCGGGCACATATCCAATTCCGAGCAACATTTTTTTATTAGAAAATTAGAAAAACCAAATTTTGTTTTAGTTGTCCGATTTGGAATTCGAACCCGGGACCTCATGCGGTCAAGTCCAATACCTGAACCGCTAGACCACAGAGGCAATATATGTAATATACCCTAGTAACTTAAAATTGGAGCAGTCGACTATACTTCCATATTTATTTGTATAACGTTACTTCTAATTATGTCCTCACCCGTTGACCCTATTTATACATCAAGGATATAGGTAAATAAAGTTCTCTGCGTATTAGAAATTGTTTAATTAATTAATATTTATATAACCGGACTGATTTAAATCAGCACAAAGAATTTTCGACAACACGATCTGTTTTACATATTACTTATAGCTGACCTGTTAAATGTTTTAATTTATAACGCAATTTGTAATTGTAGTGTGTTGGTACTTATTGTAAAATTAGATTGCTATGTAGGTATAATCTATATATTAATACGTGATGCCAAAACTTTGGACCCCTTTTTACGAAAATTGCGTGGACGCAGGAGCATAAAATTTGGCACACTTATATTTTATGTGTAGGAGAAGCGCAGAACGCTGATATTTTTCAATAAAAATGCTTACAAAGAACATTAAATCAATAATTAAAACATTACCTACGATAACGATAAAAGATGACAGACGGCGCACTAAAAAGTTTGGAAACAAAGTAGTTAGTCTTGAAAAATAAAGATGGCGTTCATATCAACAAGATATTAAAATTTATTGTGGTCGAATTTCGACCAATGGGCAACCACTGGTGGTAGTAAATTTGTTGCGCACTCACTAAACTGATTTTAAGTTATCGCTGTCTTCTTTCAACTAAAGTAACAGAAAGAGACAAAAAACTTTTAGTGCTGTCAAATGAGACCGTACACGTCATTTCTACAGACGTTTAATTTATAGTTCGGAAAACGTTGATTAAAAACATAACATTTCACATGTTCGGACTAATCTGACATGTCTAAAACGTTCCATCTCTTTTGTTTTTGTTTCATTTAAAAAAGATAGCATGCATCTAAAATAAGTTAAGTTTGTGAACAGCATAATTACCACCAATGTTACAACGATAATAAACAAACCCGCTGATTGCTAATATTTTCTTACGGCCAATATTAATATAATATCTTCAGATAAAGAAAGGCCTTCTGGAGTTTTGTTATTTATAAAAATAACAGGGGTTACCTGGCAACTTATCTAAAATAAAGCGTTTTCTTATCTTAGATAGGTTATTAATATTGACCGTTAGTGGGTGCCATTTCAAAAAGTATACAAATATAAAATAAAATTATTATTGAGATTTAATTTTCGTGGCAAATTGTAGACATAGACTACCAATCAAACATTGATATTTTAATATTGACGTCTGACGATCACAAGTTGACACAAGCTGCAGGGCCGTCTTAGGCTATGCTGGGGCCCGTGGGCACACAAAACCTTGGGGCCCTTTTAGCATGGAACTTAACAATATTTCTTTCACTATGATCTGCTTTATTATGGGTAATCATATATTTTACAGTACGTTATTAATTACATTAGTATACTGCTAATATTTTATGATTACGACAATAGTTTCTTTCGAGATTTCTGTTGAGAAAAATCTTCTACTAAAATTTCTTTAAAATTTATAGAAAATCTTCTACTAAATCGTAAACTACAATGCTCTGAAGTTGTTTAAAAAAACAAGGTGGAAAAGTTAAATGTGAGAGAAATATTCGATCTCTCGGGGCCCTCTGAGTATAGGGGCCCTGGGCGCTGGCCCCTTGTGCCCTTATGGTAAAGACGGTATTGACAAACTGGTATTCTGCATGGAGGAAACCAAAAAATCTTAGAATGTGTTGCTTAAATCGCAATTTAATTTGTTTTGTCCACTTTGGGTAGTTAAAGTGTACAAATGTTCATGAAGAAACTGGTGTATCGTGTGTAATTGATCTAAATCTCACTTAACGAACTTAGTGTAGTTAAGGGTGCCGTCCCTTTGCCTAAAACACTGACACAACATAGTAGATCCCCGTGTTGGTCCGGGCTCCTTAGCAGAATAGACCATCTGCCTTCCTGCCAGGCAGCTCGTAAAAGCTTACCGTCACTAACACCGTGACATCTAACTAGCTGGTAGAGTTTCGCAGCGAATCACCCGGATTGGCGTGTTTCATATTTGAAATCTCATGTGACCAACAGAAATACAAAGGAGATAGCAAATACAAAACACGTCATTTGACAGTTATTCAATGTACACTTTACCCGTTGGTCAACACTGTAAAGATATTGAATAGCCCCGCTAGTCGTGATAAACTGTTTGTCGGTAGCATAACATAACTCAAATGGAGCGAACCATGTTTACCATTATCTAGCTTTAACAGCCTCTGTGGTCTAGCGGTCCGGGTGTTGGACTTGACTGCATGAGGTCCCGGGTTCGAATCCCGGGTCGGCCAACAAAAAGAAAATTGGATTTTTCCAATTTTCTAATAAAAAAATGTTGGTCGGGATTGGAAATGTGCCCGGCTGACGATAGGCTTGCCACCTATCACATTGTGGGACTTGGTGTCTTCGGCTAGTCGTGGGTGCCCTGGTTGTGCCTCTGCCTACATCTTCGGGGATATGGGCGTGAAGATACTTTTTTTTTAGCTTTACCAGATAGTATCGAGTACAAAGCTAGCAAAATTCGCCCGGTCGGCTAGTCTTTAATGAGTTTTTGTGGATGAATAAACTATTTCGATTTGATTTTAAGCAGGTGAAAATTAATAACACGTTATAATTATATATTAATATTATAAATGCGGAAGTTCGTCTGTTTGTTTGTTTGTTACTCCTTCACGCAAAACCTGCTCAACCGATTTTCATGAAATTTGGCACACATACAGGGTAACTTGGATTAACACATAGGATAGTTTTTATCCCAAAACAATAATCCTGTGGGACCACGTGAGCAACGCCGCAGGCAACAGCTAGTAATATATAAATCAATTTATAGTTGGGGGTCACAACGGCGATCTCGCAGTCTCGGCATAATGCTGAACAACGAGATGGATGATTTTGCCATCCCGAATCGGGAGTCCGCGTATGGCATGCCACCGTCCCCCGCAAACATGCTGGCTCCTGGCTTACAACCCCTCAGCTCAATGGTGCCCACCATCGTACTATCAAATAACAAAACTTTGGCCCTCGTCGTCGGTGCTGCTGGTGGTACTAAAATAACCACTCAAATTGCTTTGGTAAGTGTTAGCTTTATTATTTTTTTCATTATAATTTTGGATTTTTAATGACGCCACATTTGACTAACTAATTCCATTTTAGGCTGGTAAGATTATAGTAAAATATTATAGTAAACTAGCTGCTACCCGCGGCTTCGCCCGCGTAGTCTATTTATTTAATATTTAACTCTCCGACGCTACTCGTTAAAATTTTAAGATGAAAAACGGCCTACGTCCTTCTTCAAACTTTAACCTATTTTTGTTTAAATATCATCTAAAAAGTATTACACGATGATGTTCTGGAAAAAATAAATTTAGAAAGTAGTGCACTGAGCACAACCGTTTCATAAGGAGTCAACCACGCGCATACCACGCGTCTGTGTCGCGCGGTCTTTAAACTATAGTGTTAACGTAGTGATTATATTCTATTTGATAGTGTTATTTTAAAACTGCGATATCTCCTAAGATATTCATTCAAATCGAGTGATGTGAAATGCAATTTTGTTTTAAATTAAATACTTGTGATGAATGCCGTATTTTTTTGGATAAGGATTAACATCGTGTTTAGAAAATAACCTTCGCAAATAATGCATTATGTTGAAACAAATTTGGTTAGCATAAAAAAAGTTTATAGTGAGCTAAACTTAAAAGATAGAAATGTGCTGTCGCGGACTTTTTTTAAGACTTTTAATGGGAAACAATTCTTTCATACATGATTTTTACGAAACTTTCACCGTTAACGCAGCGCACGCTCTCAATAGGAAAAAATCCCCCGATTTTAAAACATTTATCATTGGTGCTCCGTTACTATTGATCTTAGCGTGATGATGTATAGCCTATAGCTTTCTTCAATAAATGGACTTTCTAACACTGAAAGTTCAAGCAAACAAACAAACAAACAAACTCTTCAGCTTTTTAATATTAGTATAGATAGCATAGATTTTGGTTCCGAGCGCTCACAAAAAAATATAGATGAACTGCTTTCATACCAACTTAGTCATAAAAGGCGAGTTTCGGTTCATTTTATTAAGAGAAAAATCTGGAAAATGAATTTGTCTATACTAAACACTAAATGTGTGGTTTTGCACGTTTCCATGTCTATATTCTTTTATAATAAGGTTGATAAGTTACTTTTGATTAAATTATCGCTATAAAAAGTAGCCTATGTTCTTTCCTCTCTCATTAAGTGTCTAAATATAAAGTTTCACTGTTATATTTTCAAAAATGACGATTCTCCATACGAACATTCATCACCTGTTTTTACCCCAATTTCCTTCCCCAATTTTCGCTTTAAAAAGTAGCCTATGTTCTTTCGTTCCTCATTAAGTGTCTGAATACAAAGTTTCACTGTTATATCATCAAAAATGACGATATTCCATACGAACATTCATCACCTGTTTTTACCCCAATTTCCTCCCCCAATTTTCGCTATAAAAAGTAGCCTATGTTCTTTCGTTCCTCATTAAGTGTCTGAATACAAAGTTTCACTGTTATATCTTCAAAAAGAACGATTTTCCATACGAACATTCATCACCTATTTTTACCCCAATTTCCTCCCCCAATTTTCGCTATAAAAAGTAGCCTATGTTCTTTCGTTTATCATAAAGTGTCTAAATACAAAGTTTCACTGTTACAGCTTTAAAAATGACGAATTTCCATATGAACATTCATCCCTTCTTTTTACCCATTCTCCCCTATTTTTTGCAATAAAAAGTAGCATGTTGTTTATCAGGGTCTATTCTATCTCTGTACCAAATTTCATCAAAATCGGTTGACTGGTTTAGGCGTAAAAGCGTAACAGACAGACAGACAGAGTTACTTTCACATTTATAATATTATATATTAATGTATTATAGTAGGGAAGTACACATACATACATACATATCTTCACGCCAAGTCCCTTACTCGGTAGGCAGAGAGCATCGAGTGCCAGACCTCACGATCCTGACAAACCTGTCTTGCTACTTTCACATTCATAGCCCTTTTCATAGTAGGGAAGTAGGGATTTTTAATCAATTTTGCTACTATGTGTATCATAATTTCTTTGTGTGTTTTTCGTTAACGATAAACTGATGTACGTGGTTCATTGTTATGGACTTATGGTAAAAATACTGTTAAATATTTTTCCTACGCAAATTGTGAAACCCCCGTTAACCCTCATAGGGGTTGATTTTCTAAAAAAGCTTAGATATGTATCTCATAATTTGTATTGCAGAACATTATTTCAGTGTCACGCAAAATATTTCAATAGAATTAAATTTCCCATACAAATTTAGCCACCCCCTTTAACCCCGCAATGGGGGTGAATTCCGAAAAACCCTGAAATACTTGTTTCATTATTTGTACTAAAAAGCATGAATTCAATGTTTCATGCAAAAATGTGCAATAAAAATATTTTTCTCATACAAACTTTGCCGCCCCTTTTAACCCTTTTAGGGGTTGAATTTCCAAAAAATAATATGCCTATGTCCTTCTCATGAATGCAAACTATCTACATACCAAATTTCAGCAAAATCGGTTGGGTAGTTTAGGCGTAAAAAGGTAACAGACAGACAGAAAGAGTTACTTCCGCATTTATAATATTAGTGTGGATAACGACACGCTATGATGGCTGGTTTGACACATTGCAATAGTGATGTGAATGTCAGTTGATTATCGAGAAAAATATAACCAAATGCGAGTAACAAGTAATAAGTTTTTGTATTTTTTTTAGTTTCGCAAGTAATGGATCATTGAAAAGTTTTAATATAAATGTTTACCTAAGTAAAACAAATGTCAAAACGGCCACCATACCGTGCCACTAGTATAACGTTAAATGTAATCTGGTCAAATATTTCGTTCCTACTATTAGGTATTACTTTTTTGGAACTGAGACGAGTATTTCGTACTATTGTTTTTTTTTGTCCATCCGCGTATTAAGTGTTTGTTTGTCAGGTTATTAATAGGTCAAACAAGTCAGCGACGAGATGTAACGACTCCATCGCGGACTCGTGAGCTTAATTGCGGTAGCTGAATTATTCCACGAGTTTAGCTAGTACAAACTAGGTGGTAGAAGTTCTGCGCAACGGTTTGCCCCGATTGGTGACAATGCATTCATATTCCTATCGGTTCCTACTCGAAAACAGCTGGACCGATTTGGCTAGTTTCGCTTTCGAATTATTTGTTGGAAGTCCAGGGAAGGTTTAAAAGAAAAGAAAAAACTGCAAAGAAACAAGGAAGGAATAGCAAGGTTTTGAGTTTTCCCATACAAAAAACGGGTGGAACAAAGTTCGCCGGAACAGCTAGTCTATATGTAAATATATATAAAAATGTGTTGGTTGGTCATCGCATTACGCCTGAATGGATGAATCAGTTGCGCTAAATCTTTTTTGTTGTGCTAATTACAAACGGGAGAAGGTTCTTATAATAATAGCTGTTCATGTCAAGAGATACGAAGTTCACCGGGTCATCATCATCATCAGCCGGAGAACGTCCACTGCTGGACATAGGACTCCCGCAAAGTGCGCCACAACTCACGGTCACCAGCCGCTTGTACCCAGCGTCTCCCCGCTACTTTGACCAGATCATCAGACCACCGAGTGGGAGGTCGTCCAACGCCTAGTCGGCTAGAATAAAAAATCGATACCTTATACCTCTAGTTAAACACATTAGCAATCATTGTGTTATGTCAGAAAAGTTACGACATATAGGATTTTTAACTATTCTTCTTACCAAATTTCCTTTAACTGTTAATCCTATTTCGCATATCATATCTTCAGAAGACACAAAATAGCGAATTTCCTGTGTAAGGCCAATAAAATAACATCACCATTTTCTTCCAGGCGTCAATACACACCCTTGTGGAAAACGCTTACTTCCCGGATGTTGTGCAGCGTCCGAGGGTTCACCATCAGCTCATACCCATGGAGGTTGAATATGAGGAAGGATTTGACTCGGTAAGATTTTTTTAAGAAGTATCTTAACGCCCGTATCTCCAAAAACGGTAGGCAGCGGTCACTTACAATTTTTTGTACATAAAACGTATGAAGAAGCGCAATGGACAAGTACTTTCCCGGAATGATGCTGAATGATGCCATCATCTTGCCTTTTGCTGGAGTCATTGTGGCAATGCCCGTCACGTAAGAGTTTTGACATTTTTTACTCTGTTGGCAACGCACCGTTGTAACGATCCTTTTTAAAAATCTAAAGTCTTTTATTTAAAACTAGCGCTACTTCGAATTACACATTGGCTCATGCAAGCGTATTGCTATACCCAATCTCTCGGTAGAGAGTATATATTATGTCCTGTGTACCCAATATTTAAAAATCCACATCTCTTGTACAATTATTAAGAATATTCACGAAAATATTTGAAATCATGACACCTGTTTTCTTGTACTCATTTTATCATACTTAATAATGAATGCCTGCCTGGCAGGAAGGCAGGTTGTCTATTCTACACAGGAGACACGGACCAACGCGGAAATATATTAATTTAAATATTTGTTTACAGACAGTAATAGAATCTCTGCGTGCAAAAGGACATGCGACTACGGAGCTGGGTCGGACAGCTGGGTTCGCCGCCATGAACGGTGCCTTGAGGGACACCGATGGATATCTCGTACCGCAGACGGATCACCGTAGAGTTGGCAGCATAGACGGATTTTGATTAGAATGTGTCGATGCTTCAGCCGATACAATATCGATATTAATAATAATTATCGCCGATACCGATATGAATAGTGAACATTGACATAAAGAAAGGTATACCTACGATGTGGGTATAAAATCAAGCAAAATTACTTGTAGATATGTTTATATTAATTTAGAATAATACTTGATACCAAATCAAAGATAAAAAATGAAAGTATCAGCTATATAGTGTTAAATTCGAAATGTCTATCTTTTCAATCATTTCGGTTTATCGTCATTTCCGATATTTTGGAAAATTCGTAATATTATCGTCAAAATATCGATATCGGTATCGGATAAATCCCTATTTGTGATGAACGGTTCGTAGTCTCTACGAAAATGATATCTAAAATATAACTGTGGCCAGATCTTAAACTTATCATTTCATGCATGTTATGCCAGGTACGGAACAAGCACTTGAAAAAGCATTGTATATTCGAAAAAGTATGAGAGGTATAACCAGGGCACAAACGACTATCCGAAGGCACATCTACATGAACTAAGAGCCTTCCTTCGTCTTTGACTGCGATTTCTAGACCGAGAGCTAGCAGTCATTTTATAAGAAGTGTTACATCAACTATGCAAATTAGTCCTTTTTTACGTAAATTAATTAGTGTGTGATGTCTGGTACCTGGTGGCATTCCTTATCAGTACTTGTTAAGCATCAGCAAAAAGGCTGTAGGCTATTATTAAAAGCAGGGAAACCATCAGACGGACATGTGCGCGGGCAATTCCACAGACCTGTCCGCCGGAACTTTTTGTAATATTGTTAATGTGGGACCATCGCAGGTAGTCCGGCACACTTGTCTTTCGTAGTAGTAGTAGTAGTAGTAGTAGGTAGTAGTAGTATAATCAGGATTGATGCCTGCATACTTGCCCGCTGGCCATGGGCGTCGCCAGGATTATTTTCAGGGGGGTGCATCTCCATGTTACACACTGTTAAATAAACATGTATAGCAACATACATATTTACATACGAACACAAACATACATACTTACATAGTCTCGAAAAGCATTACTCTCCCGCAAGTTCAGTCAGGTAATTTTTTCTATCTACTTTCTTTCCGGACAGGGGGGTGCAATTGAACCCCTTTGCACCCTGCTGCCGGCGCCCATGCCGCTGGCATATCCGTCTAACGAATTCCTTGCTAAATCGCTGGACGCTGGCATTCATTGGCAAATCTTGGAGGTGGTAGAGTCCTGTGCCGCTACTATGTATGACTCCAGTAGCGGTATTAGCAATAGCAGCGTCCTGGGCGTAATTTATACGGTGCCCCCTACATGCTGTTCAAAACCATACTAAAAGGTAAATATAAAGGGTACAGGATCTGACGACCTTTTACATCTTGGCGCCCTGGGCGGTGGCCCAACCGCACTGTACCCTAACGCCGTCCCTGTATGACTCAGTATGATGTTAATGGTCGCCATTGTCGTGTTACATTGTCGAGAGTGTAGTAGCTAATAGACGCACACGAGGCCAACCATAAGATAACGTCTAAGGTATAGATGCGTCTCGTCGCGATCAATAACATTTATGGCGTTTGTAGGTACTGTTGTTTGTTACCCATAAAACCCTGTTTGTTAGTTGTTTTATAAAAAAAACTTAATACATTATCTCATGAAATGTTTTGATAGTATTACATATTTTACATTTGTACCAACATTGTAAAATTTAAAGTATGTTGGACTCTGTTTTATGTAGTTTTGTTGTTGTAAATATTAAATAAATAATTATAATATAAGATACTGTGATGTTGTTTGTATTATTATTAGGAATAAAACAAATTTAAGGGTATGTTGCTTTTTTTTTATTTTCATGAAAGTTTGACACTTATTTTAACTAGTCTGATCGATGAAGCTAAATATCCAATGCATGCCCTAACCATAAATTTATAGCGCTCTACTCGCTAGTGTCTCCTTACATTATTTGTATTAAAAGTTGCACCTCTACTGGTAATTAAGAGAACTAAATTTTCAGACCAAAAGCGCTGTAAATTACGATACGTAAAGTACCAAAAATAATCTATAGCAAGTCATGGTTAAAAAACACATGAGTTTTAAATACGAAATGTAAATATGCAACTGGTAGAAAGTTGCTGCCCAAGCAACTTTACCCGGGTACGGATCAATAGCCTTACCTACTTGCCGCCAAAATGGCCAATGTTTTGGCCCGGAGAGTAGGATAGCTGATAGACTTGCAAAAAAAGTATCTTCACGCCCATATCCCCGAAGAGGTAGGCAGAGGCACAACCAGGGCACCCACGACTAGCCGAAGACACTAAGAATACGGTAAAGGTTCCCGTCCTAATTTCGTTAAAGGTTGTGCACTTTTTGTGATAGGTATTAGTTTCTACTTTTGCCGGTACTCCCGGAGTGCAACTCGTTGATAGTATTATGAAGATTAATCTATTTTTTTTATTTACCTAACGGAGGTTAGTTAACCGTTGTGTGTACCTGTTGTATTTCTTATCGCTGCTCACGTTTAAATGTGAGAACCCCAAGTTTTTCTTTGTATGTTATTAAAGTGATTTCATTTTTCGACTTGACCAGAGCAGCTGCCTCAAATGATTGCCATTTTACCCCCGACACTCAGGTTCAGATCCGGATTTAGAGGCCTGGAGGCCTTGGAGCAACAAAGGATTGGAGACCCTTTAGCCCTCATTTTTTCCCTAAATAAAATAAAAATATATTGAAGAACTAAGGTAAAGGCAATAGAGTGAAAAAAATTACAAAAGGAACGGATGTTTACTAGTCAAAACTTCAATTTATTATTACTAAGTCTTTAAAGTGGGGGCTCCTTGTTTACGGAGGCCCCGGGGCTTTTGTCCCGGTCGCTCTTCCCTAAATCCGGTCCTGCTAAGGTTACTACTCGAGATAAGCCTGCGTCAAAGCCTCTTTTGATGCACAGCAGGCTAGTAGATGGTAGTTGAACATCCTACACCCCAACACTATTCTGTGAGAGAGAAGGTTGAGCAAAACGCATCTGGACGCGGAGCCAACGCATTCCTCGCAAAATTATACGACGCCACAGCTGGACGAGTGTCCGTTCTGCATGCGAAGAAACTAGCTTCAGCTATGACCCGCCAAGACTTCGTCATAGCTATAGCCTCCGACGGGTTTGTATTAACCGTCGAAGTCTTTATAATAGCGGTGCTAGGCGAGCTGAGAGACGACGAGCCTATGAATCGAGGGGACTGCCATTTGAGAACACATAATCACGTGCTCGGAACTTATGACAGAATACAAATAAAACGATTTACGATAGCCACTTTATATTACGCCGCATAAAAGATATTGAAATAAATATCTAATCATTAAGAGCAGCAAAATTACAAAACAGACTTCAAACATTTCATTAAGTACCACGTCGCGATTTAATCATTCTTATTTCGAAAGGATTTCGAAAGAGGTGGTCCAACATATTGTAAACTAGGATAAGGCCCTAGGATCCAGAGCCGCTCGTGTCCTGGTCACGCAACTTGCAATTTATAATTTAGGCCCAAGTTTCCCTCAGGGAAAAGTTTAAAGAAATAAAAATTCTAACGGTGACTTCTCAATATATTTTTGAAAACTTGATATATGTCTATAAAATATAAATTTGTTTAAGAAAAATTGTGATGTACACGCTGTAAACACAAGGAATAAAAACAATCTTGTTGTGCATAAGTCTCGTCTCCACAGAATCAGTTATTCTTTCATGGGCCAATGTATACGTTTTTACAATAAACTTCCCGAGCATATTAAAGACTTACCATTTAATAAATTTAAAAAATGTATTAAGATAAAGTTGTATGGTAAGGGTTATTATAAGATTTTAGAATATTTAGAAGACAGAAATGCTTGGGATTAATTGCTCCTCATGCCAATCTCTGCAAATTATTTGTGAATGTAATAAACTTTTGTAAATTAGATTTATAAGAAAAAAGACAAGCCCGCTGAGTTTCTTTCGCCGGATCTTCTCAGTGAGTGGCCGCGTTTCGATCCGGTGGTAGTTTATAGAATTATATAGACGCGTTACAAGAATCTGTATATGGATCTACGTAATAAAAGCTATTTTGAATTTGAATTTGAATTTGCAGTTGATTGCACAATTATATGCTGAACTTACATAGGTACATATCTTCACGCAAGTCAGAAGGTAGACAGTGTCAAATGTCACGATATCTATATCTATACTAATATTATAAAGAGGAAATGTTTGATTTTTTTGTTTGTTTGTTTTAAATGAATAGGCTCCGAAACTACTGGACCGATTTCAAAAATTCTTTCACCCTTAGAATGCTACATTATCCCTGAGAGACATAGGCTTTGTTTCATCAAAATCGGTGCAAAAAAAACCCAAGTTACGCAGGCGAAGCTGAGCTAAAATCTGAGCTCGTAGCCAACAGCTCGCAGCAGCTACAGATGTGTCACTGACAAGCGACACGAAGTCAGCGACGTGTCGTCGATACGTGTCACTTGTCTGCAGATCACTGCAGACGAGATGTGCCGCAATGTACAACATATCTTACAAAAACAACTTAATTAGCGCTGCCGTCAGCTGTCGACGGCGTCTGCGGTTGGGTTCGAATTCATTACTACAGCGACATGACGCTACGATGTGTCACTGAAATGTGATATCGCAACGACACGTCGCCTGCTACTGCAGCGTACAGTACTGTACAAACTCGCACATTAAAACTGCATTCTTGCACTGCGCCAGACGTCCCGTCGTTGACGTTGAATAGAAATAAAAAATTCACTAGGTACGGAATTTAATCTCATTGATATGACTCATAATTAGGCTAAGAAATATTTGAGTACATATTTGGGCAATCGCGAGGTACGTTGCTAAAAATTAACCTTACATTCTAACTATATTAGACTCGTTGAGGCGAGAACTGTCCGGCGTTGCAAAGCGAACATTCACGCAGTTATAACACAGCATCTTAATATTCTTCTTATAGCTGCGATGTTGTTTATACATAAAAATTGTGATTCGTTCAACCGTTTAACTTTGACAGCTGTCAAATTCGTGTAGATACTAGGACTATCTCATACATTCGTATTTTTTTGGGGCAGGCTAAGACCAGCCATGGCCAGCATGACCCAAAGGTCTTAGTATCAGTAAATTCTTTTTCTTGTTATTTATTTCCAATTCACTGTTTTAGTTTCTTATAATATAACTTTATAAGTCTTTCCAAAATATCATGTCAGAGTTTTGAGTAAAGCGGTGACCTCCTTACTCAAGCTCATTAAGTACACTAATTTCTTCATACATATTTGCACCTGTGCACTTTACCTAAACAAAATGTCACCTCAATTGACTAATTTTACTCGTAATATAAACGAAGATCAATAAATACAAAAAAAAACTGCTACATGATGGCGCCAAAACTCATTTGTATTTTTTACCTGAGGTCGAAAGTTGAATAGTTGGAAACAATAGAAAGGATTTTTTAAAACCGCTCACCGATAGATGCCGCTCGCTGCGAATGTTAAATAAAACATTGCGCTTCGAAACGCCCGTCAGTACACACATCTAGATTCGAAATAAAAATATCGAAAATTGCCCAAGCATGTATGGTGTACATAAAACATTATTATTCCATTAATCAATGGAAGATTATTTCAAAAACAATCGTGAACTTAAATCTAGTGTAATATTTTAAATCAGTTTTAATATAATTCAAAAGGGCAGTGTTATAATTTGTTAAGATAAAGTTATATTTTGGCGATAACTTCAAAACACATAGTTTTTATTTAAAATACATGGCGATTTAAAAACGCCATATCCAAAAATGCTTTTTTGTATACATTTGTCGACAAAACTAAACAAGTACAATAAAGAAAAAAAAATGACAATTCAAAGTAACAGCTTTTTTTTCTGTGCCAAATAACATTATATGGTATTTATCATTTATTTCAGCCAGTTTTAATTTAACTGTACAAAATTAACATCTGACGCTATAAAGTCTTTGGGGCGCACTCAGAGTCGTCAGTCATGATTTAATCAGTCATTAAGTCGACATTTTCCATGCAGAATTGTGACTTAACGGTAGATTAAATGTTATTTGACAACTGTGATATTTTCTTTTTAGCGATACCACCCTTTGAGGCTGTCTAAGTCGACGGCATTGATAAGCGTGTTTTATATAACATGTATAGCAGTAGCAAGTATTAGGATATAAGTATTTTTGAATCGCCACAAAAAGTGAATCCCAGCAATATCAACTTCATCAACCCTTAAACAGTCAATTATTATATTAGAATCGTTTAGTCTCATACCAAAGTAGCATCCAATTGACAATTTCCCCAATACATTATTTTTCCTCTATACAAGTAAAAATTTATATTTATTCAATAACGTAGTACCAGTTCAATTCGACGCCTTATGAAGGTAGAAAAATATTAACATAAAAAAAAAAACAAACTACGATATTCAAACAGGGGTTAGTTTTTATATATTCAAGTGGTTTATATACTTAAATACCTATTTTCAAGCCAAGTCCCTTGCCTGTTAGGCAGAGTGTCAAGTGCCGTGTTACTTAACTGTTGGTTAATATGGAGTTTGTAAGTAGAATATAAGTAGTTTAAATGTAATATTAAGAGTAAATAAAAATAAAAATTCGCTAGTCCACGAATTAAACTACTACTACGAATAATTGCCAAAATAATTAATCTAGTAATTAAACCTAGCATCATACCTTTCAAAATGTTTGAATATCGGTAATTTTTATCCACAGACGCAAATCATCGAACTTTCCGTACCCCTAGATTGAAGAATTCGTAATTTCGAATCGACAAGTCCATTTTAATTTACATAACGCACGTTAACGTCATGCATCTACGTTAACGTCCGTTATGTAGGTTAAGTTGGAAATAATACTCTCGAGGAAAATTACTTAAAATTATTAATATAAGTAACTACATTACGTTCTTGTACATGTTTTTTTATATGGCAACCGGTAGGCATGTTCTTATGGTAATAATTGCAGTAACGAAGCAATTTTTAGTCGTTTTATGACAATTTTCGTAAAAAGACATCATTTATTTGACATTTCTCGCGTTCATTCTCCATTCGATTTTTGAGAGGTTGAGAAAGAGAAAAGTTTATGCTTTGTGTCTAACACTGCTAGGGTGAAAGTTACATGAATTACGTACGAGCCTGGAACATAGCTAAAGAAGGACCTTGATATTTAAATAATGGCTATTTTATATAATCAAAAACTGACTGAAAACTGAAGTGCGCGTTTTGAAATAAAGTACAACCTATCGAAGTCATTCAGTCAGTCAGTCAAGAAACTAACGCGATATGAGTCACTGACATTTGATTAGCGTCAGAAATTAAAAACCTTTTTAAGATCACATTTTTAAAATCAGAGATCGTCCACGTTTTTTTAGTCCTTATCGATGAGACCCAACTCGTTTTAATATTAAACGCTCGATAAAATTACTAGATCAATGTAATCAAGCCCTTAAGTGACAACAGAATAGAAATATACAAGTCCATAGAGCTTGACTAACCTATATTAAACGCACACAATTTGAACACTCTCAACGTTATCACAAACACCATTAAAACAAAAACAATTAAAAGAATCAAGCAATTTTTAAACTTTGTGCACCAATAATTTGTTTTATTGAAATATCGAATAGAAACATCGATTTTTCTTCGCCAGCAATCATTTTTATTAAAACTTAGAAATGTCAAATGCGTTTACTCTGATTGTGTTATATTTTTGTATAATAATTAACTTTTCTAAATTTGAAATGAAACTTTGAACGTATAACATTACAAACTTAAAAAAAAAACTTTTTCTAGCATTTGAGATTGGTTCCACAGCAATAAAAGACACACACACAAGAGATAGAACATGCACAGGCAGCCCATACACGTACCTTGTTCATACAAGGCAAAGCAATGCATCTGTGTGTCTTTCATACAAATATGCAATCAAAGCAGGGTTATTTCAATAATACATTTTAATACGCAAGGCGTTTTCGAGGCAAATTTAGACAGACTTCACCTAAAGTATTCCATCTCTATAGCAAGATTTCACAAGAGTTCAATCAACAAAGGGGTTGTCTATCGAACTCTTATGAAATTTTCTACTCGAATAGATTTATTTGTAAAAAGTAGTCATATTTTATTATAAATGCGAAAGTCTATATATTACGGTACTGAACTGATTGTGATGAAATTTGTTATGCATATAGGTAAAGACCCGAGTTAATATATAGATTACTTTTTTTAAATCATTTAGGACTACTGTGGGGGTTGAAAATGTCTATTCTGAACTGGCGAAATCGCGGATAAACAGCTAGTAATAAATATAATATACCTCTTCACATTTAGACCGGAGTTAGTTGAGTTACGTTCCGAAGATGGCGATGCATTCCCCCCTCCTTTTATATTCTGTCAACAATCCCCCTAAACGCCTTCCGTGATTCATGAATAACCCATTTTTGTTTAATAAGTCTCGGTTTGACATAAAAAGCTTTGAAATAAAACTGCTTAACATTGACAGGACCTGAATAATTGTAAATCTACAATATATCATTACTATTTATTTATATTGCAATATGTATTAAAGGACACATTTAAAATTGTACTATGGTAATAAATGTAGTGATTTCACACAAACGTAATAAGGTCTATTTCTATAACACTACTATCAAACGGGATGAAAGTATCCTTTACAACAGTACGGAACAGTGAAACGTAGAGCTAAAGCGCTTGCAAATAAATATAAAAAAGTAAATGCATATCTTCACGTCAGTAACCCCAAAGGGGCAGATACAACGATGACACTTATGATTAGTCGAAGGTATTACTTAGTCCCAAAGAGATAGGTGGCAAATCTATAGCCAACTATGGTCTAGCGGTACAGGTGTTTGACTGGACTGCATGAGGTCCCGGGTTCGATTCCTGGGTCGGACAACAAAAAGAAAATTTGGTTTTTCCAATTTTCTAATTTAAAAAAATGTTGCTCGGGATTGGATATGCGCCCGGTTGGCGATAGGTTTACCACCTATCACGTTGTGGGACTTAGTGTTTTGCTAGTCGTGGGTGTCCTGGTTGGCCTCTGCCTACCTCTTCGATGATATGGGTGTGAACATACAATTCCGAGCTATGTTGTTTTAAGGTCCACCACATACATTTAGAACTCTTTTACGGAATCCTTGAAAAAAATTGGTGTCTAAAATTCACCTAAATTCCGCAAGGAAAAATTCCGTAACGTTTGTGGCAAGTTTCCAGATTTGTTTAGATTTATCTGTAACAAAATTCCAAACGCACATTGCGGGGCTAAAACATAAAAAAATAAAAAAAAATAACAAAATCTTTTAACATGGCCTCGGTCAATAATTTTCTCAAACTACCCTCACGAAATTATTTAATTTTGACATAGTTCCTATTGTGGTAAAGAATCCTTTCGCTCCTAACAATAAAATTGTAAATAAATATAAAAACAAAAACAGTTGTAAAAAGTCCTTATAATTAATGTATATAGAATCAATCAATTCATTCCTATATCACAAACTAATTACTAATAGTGACAATAATATACAAACGAGTGAGATAATTTAAAGCCATCGAAACTAGAGCTGCCATACAAAAAATTATAAGGAAATTATCAAACGCCTTATTTTTACAATATCGTCACATTGGTACAAATTAAAAATTATTAATATTTCATTATATTATACCCTTATGTAAGAAACTATTGGCGGCGCTCAGAGATATCAATTATTCCGATCCGGTGGTAGTATATAAAAATGTCGACGCGCACTAGTACCACTTGTATGGTTCACGTAAATAAAGTTTTTTTGACTGATTGATTTTAAGTAGTCATTAAGTAGACATGTTCCATACAGTTCTAAAATTAATTATAGATTAAATTTTAATTGACGTCTCTAAGTGCAGCCATTAAACTTGTTATTAAATTATGTAGTTTTTCGATATTTGTATTCTTATTTATATACAAATAACCATTTGAATGGTATTTAATTCAGTACATAATTAATATGAACATAATTTAACAATTTTAATTGCGTTAAACTAAAAAGTTTAAAATTGCTTTTCAAAGGGTTCGGTCATAATGATAGCGATTTTTGAGCTTAGACGCAATTTAAAAGCAACCATTTTTAAATTGCGAATTTTTTTTATTTTTTATTTCCGTTTTATTTTAATACCATACAAGAAAAAATCTTGTAAAAATAAGGCTTATTGATTTCGATAATTGGAAGGAATCAAATGTGTTAAATGCAAAATAAGTCAGCAAAACCATTACGAACTTCATTTTTAAATGCTTTTATTCGGAAAATATTAATATTCCTAGCATCACTTCCGAATAACGTAACGGCTCAAATTTGAGAAAAGTAATTCGGAAGAAAAGTATGATTAAATATGTTTTGTTTTCTTGTAAAAACTTACTTTGTTAACATATAAAGCAGGTTTTTTGTCTGGATTTCTTAATAAACAATAATAGTCTCGCTAAGGCAGTATAATCTTTAGATTTTCCTCTTTTGATTGATATATCCAGGTCAGTTTATAAAATGGATTGTTCAAAAGCAAATAAACTTTATGAAAATAAAAAATAAGAAGCCATATAATTAATCTGATAATTTTGGCAATTTATTTTAAAATCGATGTTTGAGCTAATAAAGTATTTGACAGTACCGTAACCATGGCAGATCTAACCATACTACAAATATAGCTAACGACAATGATTCGCGAAATTATCTAATCAATTCAATGCAACCAGTACACAACAATTAGATAGTGGAATGTCACACTGTGCGGAAAATATGTCTTAGCAAAAACAACTATTAGTCTACGTAATAATATTTATATGGAAAGTTGGTATCAATAATGTACTATCTTCATCAATATATAACGCCTAAGCATATTTGTGATCAAGACTGCTATTGTGCTTATTTTATAAATAATAATGAATCTATAAAAACCTATATCACAACAATAGGTTTACTTTAAATTATTCATAGACTAGAAATTTTTAAAACTTCTTTTGTTAGCTTATAAAACGACACATCTCAGCACAGTGTGTCGTTACACTTTAAATTTCAAACTTAAATATACGCGCGTGTTAGTTACTTATTATTATTCATTACAGATCTCTTAGAATATAAATCATCATATTTTAATACCAGATAAAAAAATATCGAGATTATTACAAAATAAAGTTTCAATTCCCGGATCGTTCTCCGTAACGATCCAAATTAAACCGTACCACGTACTACTACAATCGAAATACAATAAAAATAGTTTTGAGAAGTACCATAGCAGTGGTAACTTTAACAATAAATTCCAATAAATATCTCAGTAGTCATAGCCCGTTGGAGTCCCTCGTCGGGACGTCAGCAAATCGCATACAGTCACACTGGCTAACACTAATTGTGCAGTAACACTGTAGTCCGTATATAAAACGCAGGTTGGAGTACGTCGCGAGCGCCTGCCGCTCGCCGCCTGCCCGCCGCGCCCACTGGCGCCGCGCCCCACTCCCACACTCGCACAACACCCCACTCCCACACTCGCACCACACCCCACACGACCCGCACAGTTAACCGAACTACCCCACTAAACATATTTACAAACCGCTAGGACCAATAACTTAAAGCGAATAAATAGAAAGCGACGCTCTTTGGAACGGATTACATTCGAGGTACGCGAACAAGGAGTAGCGTGAATGTGTTCCGTCCTTGCGTAGCGCAGTGCGACACCTGCTCAAACGTACGCTAAACTAAACGTTACCTAAAATATACTTAACACTAACTAAAATACATAATATGGCAGAGGCGAAACGCACTCATAGACCCTACATTTAATTTTGACACCCGCTTCTCTTGCGAGTGTTGAGATTCCGAAAACTTCTATAGTACACTATACAACTGAACCGTCTTAACGTAATTAAAGCGTTGACCGGGAGGAAAAAAACCAAATGAGAATCATTAAAGAGATTCAAACAATACTAAAATCAAGAATCAAAAAAAAGGTACGTGGGTGACATTAACAAAACGTAAATACAATATTGTTTAGCGCGAGTATTACACAAAATGTCAACGATTAATTTTGCGGTACACGCTATCCGAACATAACCGCAGCAAATTTTATACCATCCAGGTTTAAAATAATTGCAGCGATACCACATCTACACTAGCATCAACCACAACACAAATTCGAGAACACTTATTACATTACAGGTTTTTTTTGGTAAAACGCTACAACTTTTACATTGAATATTAACACATATTACTTACGACACAGTGTTAAGTTATCAAATTGTATTTGTATTTCATTACATATGTTACCATGTATGTATTAAAAATAAGAAGTAAAAAGTTCGTTTCTGTTTCTCATTGGCATTATATTATTATGAACTTTTTTATCAACCTAATAAATACATAAACAACGTAACTATAAATCAAAGGTACGTCTTTTTAAACAATAAGATAAATTAAAGTATAGACATTTTAGCTGTTTTTAGTATGTTCTTGTTTGCCAATAAGAAGATGATAGCATGCGATTGTCGCTTATATTTATCTCTTTCGTTTCAAATACAGAACAAGACAAATATACGTCAAGTAAACTTGTGTATTATTAACCCGATAACCATATGATAACATGATTCAACCATGTTGTTCGGAATGATTGAATTATACCGATTACGAAAGAGATGAATATAAGCGAAAAATCACTTAAACACATATTTAATAATATTCAATCACCATTCGTGTTTCGTCAATACGCAACATTTGTGTTAAAACAATGTGTTAAGTTAGAAGCGGTAGCGTTTCACCTGTAGTGTGAGTGCGTGTGGTCGGGGCGGGGCGCGAGTGAGGGCGGGCCGCTAGCGCGCTCACGGCACGAGGTCGGGCAGGCGCCCGCGACCCTAGGGGCGGCCGCCGCCTTCGTTGCTCACCACCTGCGGGACACATCAAGCCTTTAACCCACCTAAAGCTTCGGGATTTTTTTTTGACAAGACAGCCAAGCAAACGGTTCTCTTGAGGGTAAGACAATCATTGTCTATAGAATTGTAAATGTTATAGGTGCGCTGCTATATGGCTTATTGCGCTAATATACCGACTTCCCTACTCGACCGAATCATGTCACTGTTATTATGGCAGTAATAGCTGCACAGCACTTTACCACCAGTGGTCTTGTTCGTAGTGATCCAGCTGTCTAGCGGGAGGGGAGGGGAAATGGTCTATTCTACATAGAATATCCAGACCGACGCGTAAGATAAGTTTACTCTTTAGGTTATAGAATACTTAAGATATTCCTTTTGGTACCACCGCCTAAACTTTTCCTACTACTACAATTTCAATTCTCGCTTTTGTTAAGCTCCTGTACAAAATGAAAACTAACGGGGAAACATAAGTTTTGTAAGAACTTTAGATGCTCGTCTCATTTAGATAAAATTCTGCTAAAAATTAATTAAAAACAAACATAACCTTTTATATATCCGATAACACCGTTTTAACCTAACCAAATTATTACGAAATAATTCTATGATAGTACAGTTTCTGCAAAACTTAAATGTGCCTCGAGTGAAGTCCATTTTGCAGTCTGGCATATACATAGGGACAGTGACTTCCGGCTCTAGTTTAAAAACATTGTTTTTATGTCTGTAGCTATAGTTTAGCATATTAATTATTAAACCTATATAATGTGTTTTAAACGAGACAATTTTGCATATGCAAGAAAGTAAGAAAATCATGCCATACCCTACTAATTTAATACATATATATTATATACTCAAAAGGTTGCAGATTTGTATTTAATACAAATTAATAACACAAAAATAAAATTTTACGCAACTGTACCATGTATAGTAGACTAAGTAAGAGTGTAAACGAGAGCGCGGTACGCTCCCTCACTTCCCCTCACATACCCCACAGATACCTTGAAATGAGTTTTGCACAACATGTTATGTACTTATTTCGGAAGCGCGTTTAAGTTTTCCTTGAACAGGAAGTGTATTTTTATCTAGAATAACAACAGGCATATTAAAAGTCTATCACAAGGAATACCTTTGCGAATTATGCCAGGTTCCTGTATACAAAAAACGAGTTGTTTTAATTACGGATGGTAGTTGTTTGTACACATAGTAAAATATCTAACTACGGTTAGTAGTTTTTAGTAAGCAACTCTGAACATTTTGTTAAAATATGATTAACGCTTCGTTTGTTTTGGGCGAACTACGAATAGTTAATCTTTTGGATTACGTTTCATTGACTATAAGAACCGGGCCTTAATGCATTATCAGGCTACCAGATACTAGATGCGGTAGTAAAAACTGAAAGACTCACTTTCCGCTCCTTGTAGTAGAGCTCCTCACTCTCCTTATCGCATAATAGCAGGACCACAGCGCCGAACAAGAAGATGGCGGCCCCCCAACCCACTCCATATGCCCAACCGAACTCCCACACCGATCTATTACCTGCAATCACATATTTTACATAAAAAAGTGTATGGCCTCGCTATGAGCTAGCTAGAACGTAGTATCATTCGACGATAACATACAGTGGTGTTTTCGTGGAGCGTCACTAAAGTTTAAAGCGTAACAAAGAAATATTACGGAAAATTTCTCTCGAACGTGGATAAAGATGTTTTTTTTATGATATTTGAAGGCAAACAAGCAGACGGATTTCCTGATGTTAAGAAATTCACGACGCCTAGAGACAACAAAGGTGGTAATGGTGCGTTGCCAACCTGATGCCGGAATGTTAGGCCTCGAGCAAAAGTAAGTTTACCGGCTACCTTACCCTCCGAACCGGAACACGTCATGATGTTATGGCGGCAGGAATAGGTAAGGCGGTGGTACCAATCCGGACGAGTCGCTGCAAAACTCTACCACCTAGTCAGACGTCACGGTGTTAGTGACGCCTATGCTCGCCTTTTACGAGCTGCCTGGCAAGGACGGCAGATGGTCTATTCTACAAAGGAGCCCGGACCAATACGGGGAATGAATGAATGCCCCTTTCTGTTCGACATCGCCTCACGCGTAAAATGAAGTTTCAAATTTGCTAATTTTTTTGTTGTTTTAGTCATTGTCAGACGATTTATAATTTTTATATGAAACAAAAAAGAAACAATATTCATAGTTAGGAAAGGACTTCTATCGGGCCAACTGTACCCTTACCATGAGTGTACAGAGCTATAACTACTAGCATCCCCTAAATTAGTTCTATGAAAACTTTGAACAGCGCCTCTACTGGTAACTATGTGAACTACATTTTGAGACCAAAGTGCTACAGATTTCGATACGTAAATAACCGTACCTAATCTATAGGTAATCCTGGTAAGGGTTCAGGGGATATAATAATTAGGGCTTTTAAGGTGGCGTTAAATATATTCAATTTAATAATAGTAAAATCACTAAAAAAGCTTCAATTTTAACACAATATCTAAGTAAACATTTGTATTTTGTTTTAGATGATTTGTTCTTTAAAAACGCTAAACTGATTACAATAAAATTGACATCGTACAATGGTGGTAATTCTGATGTTCACAAACTAAACTTATATATAGATGCATGCTATCTTTTTCAAATGAAACAAAAACAAAAGAGATAAAACAGCTTAGACATGTCAGATTAGTCCGAACATGTCAAATTGTGATGTTTTTAAGCGAAGTTTTTCGAGTGATCGACTAAACGCTTGTAGAAATGACATGTACGGTCTAACTTAATAGCACTAAAAGTGTTTCGCCTCTTTCTTTTACTTTTGTTAAAAGAAGACAGCGATAACTTAAAATTAGTTTAGTGAAGGCGCAACAAAATTACCACCAATGTGTAAAACATGACCTACTATCTTTGAAATCCATTAATAATGGGTGAAGGATACAAACATATATAAATAAGCGTAGTAAAATAATCAATAAATAAAACATTACCCACACTACCATGCATTTGACACACACAAACAAATATATTATGATAACGATAAAAGATCACTGAAGGCGCACTAAAAAGTTTGAAAACAAAGTAGTTGGTCTTGAGAAATGAAGATGGCGTTCTTATCAACAGAATATTAAAATTTATTATGGTCAATTTTCGACCAATGGGCGACCACTAGTATAAATAAATATCTCTGGGCAAGTTACACAAATTGAATCGAACCCCAAAGTAAGCAAATTATATGCTTATGTTATGAGATTTAGTCAACAACATGGAATTACTTAAATAGATACTAGAATAAATTTAATGAGGAGAAGTCAAAAGTCTACGAAACCGGCGTGTTTGTTTGACAGGTCTGTCGGGATCGTGAGGTTTGGTACTTTATACTCTCTGTCTACCGCGTAAGCGACTTGGCGTGAAGATATGTATATATGTAGTAAATTTAATAAACAACCAGACCCGGAAATGGAGACATCTTAATGTTCGTCACAGAAATGCTTAATTAGCGACGTCGGGTGTCGATCAATGGAATAAGGCGTGTACGCTAGCCCCTCGACCAAGGAGGCAGTGATAATTGGCGATCGACGATGCATTATTAAGTATAACTTAAAAACCACTAAATGTATCTTGATCAAAACTAATATGGTACCACCTTGGAACCATGACCTATCTTTCTAAAAAAGAACTATCAAAATCGGTTGGCTCTTGGCCGAGTAATGTCGAAAAATACAAAAAAAAATTCAAAAAAAAACATACAGTCGAATTGAGAACCTCTTTTTTCGAGTCGGTTGAAAAGCTTACCCCAACATACAAATACAAGATTTAACACCGTAAATTTCAGTGAAAAATCTAGATCTGAAACTCCGGAATCAAAAAAAAATATAAATATTTAATTTCTTTAAATTTCATGAACTACTAGCTAACCCGGCAGACGTTGTTCTGCTACATTTTTTAATGTTATTTTAGTAAAAAAAATTAGGGTGAGTCACCCGTAACACTTGAGGTATGAAAAGTAGATGTTGCCCAATTCTCAGACCTACTTAATATGCTCACAAAATTACATCAGAATCGGTCAAGCCGTTTCGAAGGAGTACGGGAACGAACATTGTGACACGAGAATTTTATATATAAGATTTGCAGACCACAATGTGGTAGAATATGTTTTACGCTTAAATATAAAAACTTAAAAGTAAAAACTTTTCAACACTCATATTCCGCAAATAAATAAAATTTATTTCAAAATAAGAACATTTACATTTCTGAAACACAAAACAGTCAGTCCGTAGCGAAAATACTTCTGCATCATAGTGTTGATTCAAAAATAAAAAAAGTAAAGAACATCTGCTCTAGAAAGTACGACACAAAAGTGGAAAAATGTTAAAAGTCACAGATAAATAATACTCACCCAGATTCAGCTCCGCAGCGAAGCAGACCGGGTATATGACGAGTGCAATTAAGATGCACATCACTGAAAAAAATAAATACCAGCATATTTCAATGAAACGCCGAGAACGACCCAGGCGAGAGCACTCAGGAACATTTTACTTGTTCGAATCACAATTTAATATAATATTTCAAGATCTGTCAACGCTTTTAGGTGCATGAATATTAAGATTAAAAACTTTTGAAATAGAAACAAATTGGAAAACTCGACAAAGAAAATATCCATGCCAATAATTACAAATGCAAAGTCAGTCCGTTATGATTTCACGAGTGAACTACTGAACCGATTTCGATGAAATTTGGTATGCATACATGTAGTTAAAGGCTCAAGATCAAAAATAGGTTCCTTTTTTTTATAAAAATCAACCTCCGAAGGACTATATGGGAGTATGAGAGTTTGTATGAAAATCGCAACTATTCTACGCTGACGCTGGTAAACGATCCTCTGTGGTCTAACAGTTCGATTAGTTCGGTTGTCATACATGACTTCATGGGGTACCGAGTTCGATCCTGGGTCGGGCAACAAAATAAAATGTTTTTTTCAATTTTCTAGACAACGTGACAATGGCCAGTTGACGATAGGTTTGCCACTTATAACTTTCTTCGGGGCGTGATGATACTTTACATATATATCCAGATTTTGTTGATGATATAATGCTGTATAGCAACACCACAATCTTGCTGGGTAGGTGGGCAGATCAGAACACATCAGAAGAATCGTGTGCTTGTCTGTGTTTATTACATAATAGACAAACTTCTATATACACATAAACCTTCGTTTTGGGTCAGTCTATTAAAAAAACCTCATTAACATCCGTTGCACAGTTTCAAAGATCTAAGCATACTTAGGGACAGACAGCGGAGTAATATACTACGATGTGAAGAATGATCATGCTAACATTAATTTCGCCTGGTTTTCACGTTTAGGTGCGAGACCAAGGGTCAGCTTTCTTATTCTTATTAATATTGTATAAGTTTTGGCGCCATCGAGAGAAAAGATGGTCGAAGTTTCTTCATAATTATTGAATTTCGTGTTGATATTGAGTGAAATTAGTCAATTTTGGTGGCATTTTGTACAAATTTGTTCAGTGAAAGAGCACAAATGAAATAATCATGAATAAATTAGCGTATCGTGTATTTCCTCGTTGCCGCCAAATCTCATTACATGAGCTTGAGTAAACAGGCCACCGCTTTACCCAAGAGCCTGGCATGACTTCCTGACGAATTATGACTGACCACTATGAAAATTAATTGAAATTGATATAAAATTTGATGCAAATTTCTAATTGACTAATGGCTAAATACTAACGTGAAGGCCAAAACCTAAAGAAAGAAGAAAGAATATTGTATATTATTATATCATAAAATACTTACAAGCCAGTGACATGGCGAGCACAGCGAACCTATAGTACCGGAACTTGGTACGATGATCCGCTGAACGAAGACCCAGCCCCGTCAGCAGTGCGCCGCAGACGTCTGCGGCCAACGTCGCAACACATAGCCCGGCCGCCGCTCTGGAAAATATCCCACTTTAATTAAAATGGAAAATATGTCGAGTATTCTGTATCAGATGTCATGGAGACAAAACCAGGTTTTACTCCGCAGTTTACGTAGATTCAGTTGGTGTACCTCCTCTTATTAATAAACACGGAGTAAAGTATTCCAAGGTTTAACCTGGTATCACAGTCTTAATTACAACGTGAAACAGCCTGTAATATAAACTTAATTTTACTCTATCGTTAGTTCATATTTATTAATAAGACGGCAAGAGTCTAATGTCAAAATCGGTAATAAAAATATTTTCTGACGTCACGTGGTAATAATAATTGCAGCTACGATCGGCGTTACAATATGAGCATTCAACCAATTATTTTGTTTTCATATCGATTGTCATGAAAGAGTTTTTAAGTATATCGGACCTACCCGCTCAGCGCAACATGATCTTTTGCGATACATATTAAGATTCAAATTTGTTTGTATTTTGTACCAGTGCATCTTCTGTACGTACCCAATTCTATCACTAATTCTGTGTTTTAACACAATAAAAATTAAGTAGGTACCTATTGTAATTGGTTCGTCAATAATAAAGCCCTTTACCCGCGACTTCGTCAGCGTAAAATAAATTTTCATATAAACATACATTTCATATATCACCCATAACGGTCTCTATGGGGTTGTATTGAAAAAAAGTAGCCCATGGTTAAGCTTGGATCTTTATCTACATGCATATCAAACTTTATCACAATTAGTTCAGCGTTTCAGTGCTGTTTTTACTGATCATATTGAAAACCGAGTTTATTATAACTAAGTTCAGTGTAAACGAGTTCCATTGTCAGTTGTGATCCCGTCCATAAGCTCTTTGCAAGGATTCTTTTAAAATTGACAATACTCTTATCCCCATTCCCTGAAAATCTACTTACCATGTAAAATAGTTTAATAATAAAATATTTACATTATTAAAATTTTCTTCGACGATAAAATTGACATGATTGACACTCGACAATTGACTAAATGCATTTCTACGTTGATCGCTTTTAAATTCGACGGTGAAATCCATCCAACCTTAGTCATGAAAAGCAAAAGACAGACAGACCTTCGCATGTATAATATTAGTATGGAAAATATGATTTTAATAACTTTACTCGCCATTACTCAGAGAGTCGCAACGTAACTTTAACTTTTCTGAACAAAGTGATTGGAAATGTCGATAGTAAAGCAAATGGAAAATGAATTACTCAAAATAGGATGGTGATTACAGTAATCCAAACAGACCAAAAATACCTTAAATTTGATTACTGTACTAGCTGCTGCCCGCGTGGTCCCACGGGAACATTGTTTCGGGATAAAAACTATCCTATGTATAATCCAAGTTACCCTCTATGTGTATGCCCAATTTCATGAAAATCGGCTCTGCAGTTTTTGCGTGATAGAGTAACAAACATACAAACTTTCGCATTTATAATATTAATAGGATATTAATAGGATATTAATAGTATTAGTGCAGAGTGAGAGATATTACAGACATATCGTATTCTTTTTGTAAGGCTATAATATGCGCTTAGCTTTGTGCTACACAATGGAGTCGCCATTGTATCATCAAGATTTAAATAGCAAACTTTAAAGCAACAACAATCCATTATCCTTTGCGCCATTTCGAAGACGTAGGAATCCGTCCCAAACAAAAACGCTACTAGAAATACTACGAATGGAGTGAGGGAGAACAGTCCAGTTGAAGGATTCTAGATATATGCTTTCTGGGATTGAATAGAACACATAAACACCAAACGGAAAAAATATCTAGCACTTTAGCAACAACTATAGTGGGTACTAATATTTAAATTATGCGCTTCGGCTTTATACATTTTACTCTTTTTACACTTGATACTTTTATTTTTAAATTGGCTGACCTAATCTAAATTTAAGCGAAATTATTAATTAGGTACATAATAACAACTCAATATAGAAATCTTTAAAATACATTCGGATTTCCGACGAATATAGCCGAAGCGCATAATTTAAATAGTACTACTGTGCCAATTGTTAAACGATTTTATTAAACCTGTATGTCTGGACAAAGTAAGCAAATTTATTATTATCTTGTAATACAAATTGCCTATGTAATCTAGTGGTCAGCTGTTGAAGTTGCCTACATGAGGTCTCGGGTTCGATTGTCGGGTCGGGCAATTAAAAATGTTTTTGACGAATGTTTGTAGAAGGTGCCTTCGGCTAATCGTGGGTGAAGGGAATGAGATTACTTGCTTTAATATCAATCAATT
>NJDC01000897.1:243170-255068 GCA_002245475.1 Calephelis virginiensis | reverse complement strand
GATCACACACTTATTGACGCATTGACTGTTAAAAAATACTAGATCAAATGGTTCCAAGGACCAAACATTTCAGGGATATTTTTTAAATTTCACAATGCAGATATTTTTCTATAAAATGTATATTGTTAAAAATAATTGATAACGCTTTGCGAAAGGCTTGCCACTTGCCAAAAACGATGACTCTTGCGGCGTTACCATGCACTGACGCGTGCCATTTAAGGCTTGAAGTGCAAGCGAGAGCGCGGAACGAGCGACAAAGAGGCACAATCGGCCTCCGTTCTTATGAAGTTGTCACTTTCAACTATCGTCAGTAAAGCGTCTTTACAGAAAACCGCTTTTTTTGCAATTTCCTCACACTTTTTAAGGTAGTCCTTGTAAAGGCATATTCTTTGTATAATTTAACCTGTGCAATCTGGTTGGATGGCATGTCGTCGTGGTCGCCGGCGAACTGCGGCGGCGGCGGCAGCACTGGGGGCAGGGCGCGCGGGTGCGAGCGCCCCCCCGGGCCAGCTCCCGCGCGCCCTTGCATGCGCACACCGCTACAACTCTGCTACAACACCGCTACCAACGGCTACAGGCGCGCACGCAACAACCAATCATATGTCCGCACACGAGTATTGTCTACAGATTTCTGATTAAATTAACACCTTTTGGAACCCCCGCTAAAACTCGCACTATAACGGATACACGTGAGCATGAAACCCTAATAATCACCTTAATTATTGTATAAGATTATAAGTTTACACATGCCTTATCCTATAGAAAAACCAAGACTGCTAACAATGTGTTTACAACTTAACTAATCCTCTTTAAGAAATCTTGCAAGAAAAAAATTACATTGCAATTTGTTTGCAATTTGAAAATAGTGACATATATCTAGCAATACCTCAATCAACGAAATCAAGTAGTATATTGAAAAGAAACTGCATGAACAAATCTTTGGGCAATCAAAATTTAAAACGAACACTCGTTTTGTTTTGAATATATTTAGCTGGAATGGTCGAGCCAAACAATCGACGACAACTAAATTTCGCTTTCTGTCTAACTGCATAAGGCGCATGCGATTTTCGATAACTTTTTGTGTTATTTTTTTTACTTTTTTTTCTTATATAGGTACACTTAAAAGTAAACAACGTTACGAATTAATTTAACAACCTTCCTTGCTGGCGATTAAGCCGCCGTCTTAGGAACCTCGTGGCTTCAAAATACAATTTCTAATGTGATGACGCAAATGAAAACTTACAAATGACAGCTCATGCTATAAAATGGACGAGAAGCTTGAAATTTATAAATTAGTAATTATATTCTGCAATCCAAAAGAAACAACTAATTGCGACGCAAAGCAGGTCTTATCGCTAATTTGCCAGACTCAAATTGCGGCAAAAAATAATACTTCAACAATTTTGAAAGGGTGTTTCACGTTGGTGCAAATACTTTATGCACAGTACAATATAGAAAAGAAATTAGGAATATAAGGGAAATTACTAACATGATATTATATTTATATGTAATATAAATATCTAAATCTCTAGGAGGTTTCTTCGTATTAGATTTTTCTGTAAAAGTAGATGTATGTGTATGTCCAAATAAAGAAACATATAAATATAATGACTTATAAGGAACAAAATATCTACATTAGAAAGTAATTAATGAAAAGCTAGATAAATACGAAATATTTTTTTTATTTATCAGAATAACTGTTTTCCATTCGATTTTGGTGGAGAGTTTACTAATATCATCAATAAATTAAACAAAGCAAGAAAAATTAAAACGAAAATAAATTAGCCACAACTAAACTGACAAATGTCGAAACATCATAAATAAACTTTAGCATTATAGTAATACAAAATGCTTTTCGTATGTTTGAGTATCGTATATTACAATCGTCTATTTGTAAAACCAAATTTGATTATTGGAAAGCTAAACAAGTACAACATACGTATGATGCATCCAATAATAGAAAATGTAAACATGGTGCCCAAACACAGTAGTTTTGTTGATACCAAACATTTCTGTTTATTGCCTTTTGACTAAAAAACTAGCAGAGACGCTCCTGGCTGTAAACATTTACCATATCTTAAGATCTTACGTATAAAAATAGCCAGACCTTAAATAACCACTATCACTGACCAAGATTCAATAACTTATCTTTTTTTTATTAAATTATTTTGAAAACACTACTCAGAAAGTATATAAATCAAATATGTGTTTAACTTTATGTAGAAGGTTCAATAAATCACTTGCAAATTATAAAATACAAGCTTATTTTTATTATTTTTTGTGTTTAATTGAAGTGCTGCCACCCGACCAAAATCTACGTCGTGAGAATTAGCACAAAGAATTAGGCCAAGTTATGACGACATTTGTACAAATAAACACGTCACTTGCATATTTTGAACACACTACATTAAATAAATGATAATATGTCATCGAAATCAATACAGATGTTTAATAACACGATTACGGAACTATTTAACCCATTTTTTTTATATTCCCAACGATCTTTGCGCATTGAAACTAAATTGAAGGGCGCCGATGTCCAAAGCTTTTCAGCCTAAAATCTATTTTAACATTCACAGGTTTGTGGAAACGAATCAAAAGGTAATTTCGTTTGTTTCAAAACCCATTGGAATTCATGTTATTACTGACAAATCGAATGTGTTTGTGGAGAGTTCACGATTCGTTCAACGGTGATACCGGGCGGCGCTGCGCCTGACGCGAGACTGCCCGCCCGCCGCCGCCCGCCCTGTGCCCTCACATCTGACACCCCGCGCTAACAAAATGGAGATCACAATATCGCTTATTAGCCAAAAATCTACTTAAACACCGAGCAATCTAAGTTGCTGAAAAGCATTTAGCAAACACACATCTTATATTTGAAATAGAATTTAACAGATCCATCTTAGTAGAGAATATGATTTCATAACTTTAAAATCGTCATGTAGATCTGTAGATTAATGCTTAGGAATTGTTTCGTTCACATGGTTTACGTGCTCAGCAATTACACAAAATTTTAGTGGCTATTTTAAATTTGCGTTAGCTCTCAAGTGCGTTTACATATAACTTGCAAAATTGTCTCTAATACACTCTTGAATTCACACCTGTGTAATCTGCAATGGCTGGGGATGACCATGAGCAGGACTTCGAGGACGACGACCACATATGTTCCGTAAGCCCTCGAGTTTACGCGAGCATGTAGCCGTTGAAGGGAGTTTGAACCATTTTCGAGACCCTTTCTTCCCGAATTTCGTAAACATTCGATCACCAGGTTTCGGATTATCAAAAACAATCTTGGGACTTTCTGCGTTTTCAGAGTTAGGTGCAATACGGTATTTAGCCCCTGTGAAAGCTTTCTTCAAATCGTTGAAGGTTCTTCGGATTGAACTTTCTTCGTCCGGTTCCACCACAGCGTCAGTTCTTAAAGTTGTAAGTGGCAGAGAGGTCGGAGTCACGAAATTATCTTCCTCAACTTTGAATATTCTTCGAAATTTAGTTAGTAAGGTTGGAGGTGGCTCTGTGTTAGTCCCAACCGTACATAGACGTGGTCTCACATCATCTTCAATGGGAATAGTGGTTGGAACATACGGTTGTGATGGTAACGTTGATGCGCGTCTAGAGTACAAGTCACCACATTGAACTTCATTTTGATATGCCAGATGTAAGGTGCTTATACTCAAATGCTCTTGAGGAGGTGGCCACAGGTCCCTCGTAGGTGGCACAGGAGAGGGACGTTCGCCCAACATCCGGCGGGCAAGCTCTCCTGGTTGCCAGAGAGTACTCGTAGTAAAATTTGCGTGTGTTTGCATTACGAATTGAAGCTACACTAACGGTTCGGAAGCTAGATGTTAATCCAATTCCAGGCTTTTTGCACTTGTTTGTATTCCAACATACCTAGCGTTATTTACAAATTAGATTAACGTATCAAATAGTTATAACCAATGACGACGGAAGCTACTTCCTACGAAGATATTTTAAGATTTATATCTTGGCCTCGATTTCGATATTCCTGGTCATAATGTCCCTTTTTAATACATCAAAAACTAACAAGCAGACTGATATCTTAGAAATAAAAAAAGGATCTTCACGTCCGTATCCCCGAAAAGGTAAGCAAAGATACAACTAGGGTACCCAAGAATAGTCGAAGACACTAAGTCCTCACAATGTGATAGGCTTGTCACATATTGCCAATCGGGCGCATGGTCCAAACCCGGGAAATGTTGTTTTTATTAGGAGTTGTTGTTGAGAATGTTGTTTTTATAAAAGACGTTTAATTTTTGCTGCCCTACCCCGAGATCGAAAGATCCTTGATTTCATGAGGTCCCGCTCCATGAGATTACCGATATCACAATAATAAGAAATACCTATGTATCTCTAGAAACCAAACATACGTACATATCTTCAAGCCAACTCCCTGCAGGGTATACAGAAAGTATCTAGTGCCAAGTGTTCATTGCAGACGGGCCTAGCTTCCACATTCATTTGTACGATTTTCATTCAAATACGCCGGTTTCAGAGACTCTTGGCACCACCTTAGGATAATACCCGAGCCATTACGTCGTGAAATATCCCTATGTCACCCCAAGTACCAAACACAATGAAAGAGTTTAGATAAACCGCAAAGGGGACGTAAATCCTGATGCGTAAATAACTTGAGTTGAACGGTAAAGGATAAAAATCCTCAAAACGGAATTAGGACAACGACAAAAACTGCCTCTATGGCGACAGAAATATTTCAACCAACTGGGAGACCTCTCTGCTCGTCGTGATTTTGGCCTCGAAACAAGCTGCGATCATTTAGTATCATTCATTCAACATCAAAGTATCATTTGCAAAAGCATCAAACCACATGTAGCAGAAGTTTGTAATAATAATTATCTACTTTTTAATTTCATATAAGTTATAATGTCATTTTTATCTAGATTATCTTGCTGAGAAGCATACATATTTTTTTTAATATTTATAAACTTAATTTAAGTAACTAAATCATGGTTGTAGAAGAGTTTGTTTCGCCGTTTCTTTGAGTGGATAGGTTTAGAAACGGTGGCAGGAAAGGCATATAGGTAATAGGCCTGGTTTAGGGGATTTTGTTTTGCCTTTTGTTCTCCTGACTGACTAGGGTTGGAAACGGTGGTAGTGTACAGTAGATATGATTAAAATTAATCTACCTTTTATTTATAATAAATTATGAAGCTTACCAAACATATAAATAAAAGCTTAAAATGTAGATACATATTTGATTTCTTTAAATTAAATATTTGCACACTACAATGTGGTAGAATATGTTTTTAACACAAATTTTCAGCAAATAAATAAATTTCATTTCATAAGTTGACGACATTATTAATAGGAAACTAGCTAAGCCGACAGACGTTGTCCTGTTGTAACTATGAATATCTTTTTTTAGATGAACCTTTTTTACTGGCAGTAACCAACTCAACAAAAAATAACAAAATTGGTCCATCCGATCACGACTGGTGAACTGCTTGGACCAAGTGAAGTAGCGATTAAACAGACATACATCCGCGCCTCTATGTCTAGATTTGATGCATAATGGTGTTTAACAATGCTACAGGGTATCTCCCATATCTTAATCTGACGCACCTGAGCTACTGCAAAAATCCCCTCTTGTGCTCCCCTACTATAAGACCAGCTGACCAGGCGAACTTCGTGTCGCTTGGAATTAGCAGATCCCAATAATGTGCATTGATTGAAGCATTGCTTTTCAGTTTTTTTTCTTTATAAGGACGTTCTCCTAAGAATAACTAACGCAACAAAAAAATAATTAGGAAAATTGGTCCATTCGTCCAGCCGTGATGCTATGACCACGCGACGGTCCAACAGTCGGATTTCCTGATTGATTTAAGAAATTCACGCCACCTAGAGACACCAAAGATGTGAAAAGTGCATTGCCAATTGGAGGCCGGGATGTTAGGTCTCGTGCGAAATACCGGAACCAGAACACGTAAACGGCAAGCATTGGACGTTATGGTGGCGGGAATAGGTAAATCGGTGATACCAATCCGGTAGAGTTCCTCACTTTCAACGCATTCTACTACCTAGTAGGATGTCACAGTGTTAGTGACTGTAAGCCTATGCTCGCCTTTTACGAGCTTCCTGGCAGGAAGGCAGATGGTCTATTCTGCAAAGGAGCCCGGACCAACACGGGGAAAAAATTAAAGAAGTTTTTAGTCTTCTTTTCAGAAAGATAGTTCGTGATTCCTAAAGTTGTCCCACATTAGTTTTATCATGATTCGGCTAGTAGTTTTTGAGTAATACTTAATAAAGCACTTATGTTGACGACCTCATCACTAATTAATAAGTGTAACTTGGTGTAATTCCATTGTATATACTGTTTTTGTAGTAATAACTATCCACTATAGCGTATAGTGGATAGTGGATAAGTACAAGTGATTACAAGTGACAAATCCAAAACTTGCTTTCCAAGATTGATATTTTGATCCATTTTTATGTTATCGCTTGCCAATACATATCTGTGGACAGTATAAATATGGCAATTAGGTATAGGATAGGCCGGCGGATACGCAGATATCTAGATTGCTTGAAATCCATCTTTAGAGGAATATTATTAAACATTTATTTGACCGCCTCGTTGGTCGAGTGGCTAGCGTATTCGCCTAACTGCATCGACGAACCGCGAGGCTTGGGTTCGATTCCTGACGGGGGCAGGCATTTGTGTGATGAACATTTAGATGTCTGCATTTCCAGGTCTGGGTGTTTATTAAAGTATCTATTTAAGTATTTCTATGTAATAGTATCGTTGACTAACACCCATAACACAAGCATATAAATTGCTTACTTTGGGGTTAGATTCAATTTGTGTAACTTGTCCAGGGATATTTATTTATTGGCCGTTAGTGTCTTCTGCTACTCGTGGGTGTCCAGATTGAGCCTTAGCCTACTTCTTCGGGAATATAGGAGTGAAGATACTTTTTTATTTATCTTGAAACTAGCTGTTTACCCTCGGTTTCATCAGCTTAATATAATTACGATTTTCATACAAACTTTCATGACCCTAATAGCCATTTGGGGAATCATTTTTAAAAAATGAGAATTTTTAAATAATTATAAAAAAATGAGATGAATATATATTTGTGTCTCTTACCTGCAAAAGAGTGAGATGAATATATATTTGTGTCTCTTACCTGTCGCTTTTTCGTTGCACCCGTTTTGAAATCACAACGATTGCAAAGAAGTTTCACTTCAAAAAGATTTTTGTTAAAAAAAAACTATTAAATTTTGACTTTATTACGGAAAGATAACGCCACACATTCTAATTAAGAGAAATTAAGATACAAAGTTACATGATATACAAAGTGTATGAGTGAAGTAATTGTGGGAAACACGACACTATCACCACGTATTCAAATGTCACAACTTTCATTTGGAAACTTTTATTCAGAAACATAAATAATATTTTCCTATATTTTCCAATCATCATAACAAAATATTAAAATCCTATTAATATTATAAATGCGAAAGTTTGTCTGTTTATTTGTTTGTTACTGCTTCACGCAAAAGCTTCTGAACCTAACAAGGTAACTTGTATATATATATATGGTATATCTTATATATATATATAAGATCCTATGTATAAGATTTTAAGTTAAATTGCAATCCGTCAAATTATACACAAAAAATATTAGACGCTTGTTTAATTAAACACTGAAAAATTGACATCCAACCAATAACATACTACACGTGGATGACGTGGCAACATTTTATTGGTTGAGTATTAAATTTAAACAGTGTTTAGTAAAACATGTGTTAGATGAGTGTTTAAAGTTTTAAATGTGAGATGACAAGTTTTCCAGTAACTCATATAGTAGTTCGATTCGGCGTATGAGAAAAGCGCGGTTCTGTTACCGCCCAAGGCGTCAAATATATGGGGGTATGTACCTACGCTAATTACTTTTTCGTATGGATTTGAACTGCATTTAGAGGGGGCTTTATATACATTACGTCCAGGATGCTGATAGTATTAAAACCGCTACCGACGATAGTAATAAACTCAAACTGATGAAAACAAGATGTTTTTTTATGATATTGGAAGGCAAATTAGCAGACGGATTTTTCGGTTATAAGAAATTCACGCCGCCAGAGACACTAAAGGTGGTAATGGTGTGTTTTCAACCTGAGGCCGGGATGTCAGACTTAGAGCTAAGTAAGTTTACGGGCTACCTTATCCTTCAAACTGGAACACGTCAACGGCAAGAACTGACGCTATGGCGCTATAGCGTAAGACTGTGGTACCAAATCGTGTGAGTCGCTGCGGAACTCTAACACCTAGTCAGATGTCATGCTGTTAGTGACAATAATCCTATGCACGCCTTTTACGAGGTGCCTGGCAGGAAGGGAGATAGCTGGTCTATTCTGAATAGGAGCCCGGACTAACAATTATTTGTATAATAGGTACCAGACGTAACCCGAAGCTGCGACAGTGAGAACCCGTTCAGATATCAGAATAAAAATTAGCCTTTATCACTTTTCAGCATTTGATCTTCACACACAAAATTTACAGCATAGCCTCACCACTGCCACGTCAATAAATTATTTTACCGTGCCACTACATAGCGACGTGAAATTAAGAATAAATAAACAGACAAACATTCGTGTAATTATCATGTTTTTTCCTAATTACCAAAAGTTGCATTTACAGGTTCTACTTCCAGAAGAACCAGTAGGAAAATCCGGATAAAAAGCCTGTGCCTGTGTTCGGGAGTTGAGAAATCTCATTAATTATTATGAGAATGACAAAAATACAAACAAACATGAGAATATCCAAACATCAAACATTTCCACAAAGCCTTTCATACATACATACTTATTTTCGCAAGTCCTTTACGGAGTAGGCAGAGGGTATCGAGTGCAAAATGTAATGACCCTTGTAGATCGGCTTAGCTCCACATTCAATTTTTCATACAAACACGACGGTTCCGGAGACTCTTGGTACCACCCTCGTATAAAACTCGAGCAATTTTATCGTGGAATGTCCACCTAGGTCTCCTCGGGTACCTACTTTCATTCACATTCCCATTTTATATCTGTTTTGTCAATCTTTTATCTGTCTGAACCAACAGAGCATGCCCTTCCTCGTTTTACACCAAAGAAAGTTCAATCCCATTCTGTCTCGGTTCTCACTGTTGCGAATGCGGTCGTTTACCGCCACAGATTTTCCTTCACGTTCTCATTTCTACCGTATTTATCTTACTTTCATGCTTTGTCACACACTCAGCTCTTGCTTTAACAATTTAACATTGGGATAAGCACAGAATCATGACTCAAAACTTCGCTTTGCAGCTCAGAGGATGTAGCGCCTAAATGGTACAGCATCATTTTCATAAAGCAGTTCATCACCAGTCAACCATACGCATTTCCACATTCATACCTCTCTTTATATTCCTCTGGAGGCATTAGTACAAGTACAAGATAGACTAAAAGCACACAACCCTGCTCGATGCCAATGTTATCATCAAACCAAAACAATATGTTGCTGTTCATCTACATACATGCTTTACAGTCTAAATACATAGACTACACAGCACGTAGCGGGGGTCAGTATTTCCCATAATACAACAAAATGTCCCAAGTTCCTTACGTAAAACCCTATCAAACGCTTTTTCGAGATCCATAAAACCAAAGAAAACCCTTTGGTCCACAGCTAGATGCTTTTCTACGATAATGCTGTACAAAAATAACTGATCTATTCATTTTCTCCCAGACCTGAAACCACCTTGAACCTTCCACGACTTTCTATCGGACATCCCTTATACATAGATGTACAAAAAAAAATGTTGCTCGGGATAGGATATGTGCCCGGTTGGTGATAGGCTTGCCACCTATCACATTGTGGGACTTAGTATCTTCGGCTAGTCGTGGGTACCCTGGTTGTGCCTCTGCCTACCTCGTTGGAAATATGGGCGTGAAGATACTTTTATGAATAATTGATTTTCTGTTCTAAGAATTAGTTAAAAAGATTTTCCCATCACGTCCTATCGGATCCCCCGGATCCAATACCTCTCCAATACAAACACGAATTCTCAAGACACTACACTACACCGTCTCTATTCACTCTAACAGCGAGTGACGAGCCAGTACTCCTCCATCAAATACACCCAGTAACCAGAACGCAACACAAAGTCGAGGTATGGTCTCCCGGGAGACAGCCCTTAATGCTGGAGTTTTAAGGAACAGTCCAATCTATCTAAATAATGATGCCTCGGAATGAGCACTCTGCTCGACCCACAAAGCCCAGGGAAGTTATAAAAACCGTGAGAATTGCAACACATTAGTCATTTTCAAAAAAATATTTTCATAATTATAATATAGAAGTGGTAGGTTAAAAGTCAGCAGTAGTGGTATAGAGGTAGTAATAGCAAAATGGGTAACATAGTATCTGTATATTATTTTTTCTTGGCTACTCATACCAATTAACAGTTTCCAGCTAGATATACATACATATTACTCGTATATAATAATTTTACTGAACATAAAATCTAAATCTCTTTCTGTAATGGATTAAGTTTGGTTAATTATTTTCTTTTGTTTCAACTCGTGAACTGCCTCATTTATGATATTGAGGTTCGAAAAGTGTGTGATGACAGCCTCACTACTTATACCCTAGCAGACAATTCTCCAAAGAAGTTACAGAATTTTTTTTTAAATTCTCAATAGAGTATTAACTCTTTCCCAATAGCATATAAGAAAATATAAAAAAACTACAGAAAATCTGTATGGTAATGGTTGCATGTAGACATCACTACATAGTATAAAATAATGTCGCTTTTTCTGTCCCTATGTCCTTTTGTATGTTAGAATCTTTAAAACTACACAAAGGATTTTGATGCGTTTTTTTTAACAGATAAAGTGATTGAAGATGAAGGTTTATACGTACATTTTATACCCGTACAAAGCAGGGGCGGGCCGCTAGTTATTTATAAAGCAAATTTAGTGATACAAAGAATTAACAATGCCTAAATAAAAACAGACTATAGTTTCTATGTAGCTATAATAACATTTAAATTAAAACTTTGAATAGCTCTGACCAAATCTATGTTTAAAGTGGCTAAAAAACATCTCGATCATGTCAGGTTTCAAACAAAAACAGCACCTCAAAATTGGTCCAACTATTAAAAAATTACGATGCCACAGACACATCAAACTTATAACACCCCTCTTTTTCCATAGTGGGTTAAAAAGAGATAGAACTTAAATTTTGGAAGTGTTGGTATTTGGCACATAAGATAAATATTGCTCACCTTTAATGGACGAGTGATTGTCACAGTTTCAATCATTGTTGGGGACGCCATGATAATGTACCTGGTGAAAATGTTTTAATGGATTAATATGTAATTATAAATCAATTAGATGAGATAGTAAAACCATGCATTGATTTAATCAGAATGGTATATGTTTAGATACAGGTATTTATCTGTGATGTTACTTAATGTAGTGTTATTTAATTTATTTCAAGTCAATTGCTAAATAACTTTATAGCTGCTAACAGGACATGGATGGATCGAAATATAACATTAAAAATATACACGGAAAAATGACCAAAAGACCAAAAGAAACAAATAAATGTCCCCATGTTGGTCCGGGCTCCTTTGTAGAATAGACCATCTGCCTTCCTTGCCAGGCAGCTCGTAAAAGGCGAGCATAGGCTTACCATCACTAACACCGTGACATCCGACTAGGTGGTAGAGTTTGGCAGCAATTCGCAATTGATGACATTGCAAAATTAGCTGGGACAAACAGGGTTCAAAAAACACATGAGAAAATCAATGGAAGTCACTAGACAAGGCTATGATATGATGATAACTAGACACCTGATAATATGCAATTGCATATTTGCATATGCATTGGCATATTTAAGCCATT
>NJDC01000897.1:232745-243050 GCA_002245475.1 Calephelis virginiensis | reverse complement strand
TACCATCAGGAAATCCGTCTGCTTGTTTGCCTTCCTATAACATAAAAAAATAATAATAAAAAATTATGAATTATGAATTTGTCGCCTCTGTGGTCTAGCGGTCCGGGTGTTGGACTTGACTGCATGAGGTCCCAGGTTCGAATCCCGAGTCGGCCAACACAAAGAAAGTTGGATTTTTCCAATTTTCTAATAAAAAGATGGTGGCCGGGATTGGATTTTGGAATTGAAAAATTGGATTGGATTGGAAATGTGCCCGGTTGTCGATAGGCTTGCCACCTATCACATTGTGGGACTTAGAGTCTTCGGCTAGTCGTGGGTGCCTTGGTTGTACCTCTGCCAACCTCTTCGGGGATATGGGCGTGAAGATACTTTTTTTTTTAAATTATGAAAAGACCAAAGTCGATGATATACATATATGTATATTATCTGTGACAATAAAACACTTCAATTGCCCAATGAGGTCTTGTTTCCTAGATATGGAAAAAAAGAGGTAGACCAAATCATCAATGGCATGATGACATTGCAAAAATAGCTGGGAGAAACAGGGTTCAAAAAACACAAGAGAAAATCAATGGAAGTCACTAGACAAGGCTATGATATGATGATAACTAGAGACCGGATAATATGCAATTGCATATTTGCATATGCATTGGCATATTTAAGCCATTTTCAGAACTAATAGCATATTTTTCCTAAGATCTAGTGATGATGCATATTATTGCTATAATTTACAGTATTTTTTGACCTATAAAATATTTTGAATGATAAAAGAATTAATTTTACCACTGAACATTTAGAACAATACTTACTTGATTGTTGATGTTTACAAAAATACTAAGTAATGTTACATGTTACTGTTTCGACTATTGTCAATCAAAATCAAAAAATCTTAAACTTAATGGTTTTTATTTTATTTTATTAAACAACAATAAATTTTAAAGATACATACTTAATAAATTAAAACTGAAACCAAGTTTTTACTAACAACAAACTTAATTCTAAAGATTATATTATTATTCTAAAGATAATATAACATACAAAACGAAAAAACAATTACTCATTTAATGTTGCATATTCTGTCAGTTTTTGTGCATATTTCAAGCATTTTTTATGCATATTTGCATTCATATTTCAAGCTTTTTTATGTTGCATATAATCCGGTCCCTAATGATAACAAAGAAGTTATAATAAATAAAATGTAATAAATCAATAGGTATAATTTTAATTATTTATTAGCAGTTTTCATTTCTTTAAATTCAATAAACTATTCAATTTAATTTTGTTTTAAATAAATGATTTCTTAAGGGACACCCAAACCAATTACATATTTTTTATTATTACTTATTGGTACCACAGCCTTATCTGTTACTGCCATCATTATGTGTCATAGGTAGAGTATGTCTTTCAGTAAACTTATTTAAGCAAGCACTAATGCTAGGTTCGCAATGATTATTAATTTCTTTGGAGTTCACAGAAGACATGAATTTCATACCATCATAAAATGAGTCCGGTTGTTTGTTATTCCAATTAACAGTATTATTTAATGCTGTACCTTTTTATACTATTTTTTAATTTATTTATTTTAACAGTTAAAAAATTCGTTGAAAGTTGTTTTTGTTTATCATATTGAAACACTACGAATGTTATTTATAGTAGACAACATGTACTACTACGTACTTGTATATTTTTAAATGTACAATATCTGAAGTTGTTTATAAAAGAAAACTAACGTTTAGTTATCTAAGTATTCGAAAAAAAAGCTTTGGAAAATTCAGATATCCTTAATTATTTGTTATTTACTATTGTTTATGTGTCTCAAAACTACTAAGACAATTAGTTAAATAGTGAATATATTTTGGTAAGTAAATTACAAATAATTATATAAAATCTAACGAGAATTAATACATGAGAGTTATGAGATGAAATGCTTAGTAAAATGAAACTTACCAGCAATGAAACAATAATGCACTGAGAACTTAACAATTGTATGATTCAACAGTTCAAGGATTTATATTAAATAGGAAGTATACTTAAAATCAAACATATCATAAAGATTAAATTTGTGTCTAGATTTTGTAGTTCTAATTCTTGATACACTATCAAATTAAAACATTTTTTGTGCTTTGTTTTTAAAAATTGAAACTCTTCCAAAATAGAAATGGCTTTCGCGCAGCGCTTAGTCAATTGAATTGACAATTGTCAATGTCAAACCTGAAATCACAAATATGTCACAAATGCACAGAACCCACAGATTTTAAAATGTAAGACAGACCCCAAAATAATAAAATATACTTTCCTTATAGATATTGGCAAAATCCCTTTAAAAGAAAAGTGGGCAAAAGCCACAAAAAAAAACAAAACTTAGTCGTATTAAGATTGTCAATTCGGCACTTGCATTTTTTTCTTAAATTTCCCGCATGGAAAAGGTAAAATAAATAAACAACAAATTTTCTAAACAACAACACCTCGGTACTTAGTTATTTTTATTTTTTACGTCTCTTTTCATGAAATTCGAAATGATCCAACACCATGCGGTACTCAGACGTTATTTACTGTGACCAAGGCTTAGTAAGGGTATCACTTCACAGTCAAAGATTTTTGTCCAATTCCCAAGGACTTCGGATAGTTTTCTCCATATAAAAAGTAGCAAGACTAACTTTTTCATTAAAATGTCAAAATCTTTTTGATGTTTATAAAGCTAGAAAAATTTTTGATAACTGGAAAGCCCCNNGAGACAGACTGCCTTGTTTTGTCTTAATACATTATGCGATATTCAGTCGAGTCTAATTAGTCGATATCGCATAATGTTATAGGCTTTTCAGAAATTTGACTATTCGCGTCATACACAAAAATAATTTACATATAAAAATGAGTTTGCTGTTTGAAATTGCTAAGTTTGGTGAATTTGGCTGATGGTGGTGCCTAGTGATTTTGCTTTTCGTTTCGTTATTTACAGTTCGCAAACTAGTTAGAGATACTATATTTAGTTAAAACTCGTTCTCCGCTAAATATATTTTATTTTAGGATACTAGTAGCACTATGTTGCCAGTCATTCGAAAAATTCTGCAAACGGGTCAGTTCGTGCTGATATGCGTAAAGAAAAAAAAAACATTCTCAAAAAAAAAACACTTCCAAAGATTTTTATACCTATGTCACACCATGGCCACAACACACAATACGTTCAAAAATTTCGTACGGAATGGCAGCAGTGCTGCCAAGTTAGTATTTTTTTGGCTAAATACAGCTACATTTTAGACGGAGCTTTTAAGCCTAGTTCGCATTAGGCTAGTATTTAGTCTAGTAGCGAGTAATTAAGCAGGTAAACTACTTGCTACTGCTCAGAAATCGTTCGCACAAAAGAGTAGTTCAGTACACAAGTGAGTTGCAATATGAATGCGCAGATACGCAATAAAGCGATACGACATTCTGACGGCAACTAATGATAAATGAACTCGACTTAAAACAGGTTCGAACTGGATTAGCAAGTGAGCCAGTGAACGCGGACGCGTGGTTAAGGAGGGCTATTCACTCAAAAAATAGAATGAAAAAGATCGACTTGACTAAATAACTTACTAACCTACTTGACTAAAATTTGGGTGCTCAGACACATTTAACTACTACTTGACTAAAATACTCGCATAATGCAAACTAGATTTTAGTCAAAGACATCAAAATGTAGCCACCTTTCTAGCAAATTAATTAATATGCATATAAAATTTTAATTTATACATATATAAAAAAATCTATATTTAAATTAATATTTAAAAATCTGTGCCACAAAATATTGTTATTGTTTGCCATTTTTGAGTTACCTAGTAAAAGGGTTTTTTTTCTTAAATGATTACTCAATGTAACTTACTATCTATATACTACTAGCCGTTCAACTAAACTTTGTTTCGAATTGAAAAGAAATAACTTGTGTATGAATTTTGATTTAAAATTTCTATAAAACATTCCATAAAAGAATTCCGCATCTACGTGGCCAACCACATAATTTTATGTTTTAGTAATTTAAATGTTATTTAAGGTTTGCTACATACATGCGGACTTCCTTTACGAAATTCTGTTAATCCACCACTTAAGAGCATATTGAATGCTCTGAAGCAGTTTTCCCAAACATTTTTCTGTCATGGCCCGGTAATTTTTCCACTACCCCTTCATGTATTGTTTTGAACAATCGAGTTGCTACAATTTTTAGCGACGGAAGTATAATCTTCTTATAAATAACTTGTAGATTGGCAATACATTGTGAAATTTCATAAGAAACCAGGATAAACATATCATAAGCTTGAGTTCCTTGTAAGAAATAAAGTTTCTATTTTTTCCAAATATTTAGCTCTCCTTATTTGCAAACAATTAAAAGTAGGCAGAGTGTTTTTTTTTATCTAAAAGCGCTACAACTTTAAAGGTTTTATTGATTCTTTTGATAATTCAACAAAAAAATTACACACAATAATTATTCATCTGTACTCTCCATAAAGCCGAATGGAATACAATGTTCCAGATGGTATCGGGTCCACGAGGAGATTTATTTACATGTTCATTGTGTACCCCTTTGTCGGAATCAATATTAGAAATTAGCTGTACTAACTTACTGTAATTATTCATTTATCTGTGCTGTAGCTTTCCCTGGAACCTGGTTTTATAATCTATTTATTACTTGTTATTGTTGCCAATAATCGTTTTAATAAGTAAAAGTTTTTTTTTATTTTGGAATGGCTGATGTGTTGCTTACAACTTTACCGAATTTCATATCATGCTTCAATAACCCCTTTTATAGGATCCGAATGGAATATCTGCAACTGGCGAAGATATAGCTCATCGAGATGCAACATAACGGAATACAGTTTTGCACCTTGCTCTAGATCGTCATCAAATATTGCGTTCCGGTATTTTATTTTAATGTCTCGGTACCCGGCATTTGATAAACGCTGCTCTGTGGGGCTATTCAATATCTTTTTAGTTTTTTTGACTTGACAGCTATTTGATGTACACTTTCACCAGTGATCATCACCAATCATCACTGAAAAGATACTGAATAACCCCACTGGAGCAATATGTCATTTTTTGTACGATAAATAATGGCCAATGCATTTTTTTTTATTTATATCAGAGATTTACTCTAAATCTTTAGTTAAGTCAGTCCCTCTATAAAAAAATTGTACCCAATCTGAGCAAATGATTTTTAGAAAACGTAATAATGTTTGAGATGTGGTAGGTACCTACGAGAATTGTACGAGATTAGAAATTTGACACAGAAAAAAAAACGGCGTCAGGCAAAATCATGGCAAAATATGGCAATGCTGTCAATTCAATGCTTTGTTGATATGCTTTTGTTCCTATTTATATATATATATACTTTATGTTATGGTTGATATGTTTGTTCAGGATACGTAGTAGCATATAAGTGTATTATCTATGCGTAGTAGTCCCTATTATTACTTTACTCTTTGGTAGTAGTCTTTGATACGTAGTGTCTTAAAGTCTTTATGTAGTCTGTGATTTGAAGTTTAAAGCCGGGTTGCAATTTTGCCTTTATGCATTTTTAAACAACCGGCTTTTTTAAAATAGTATTAAAATAATAAGATCCCTTGGTTAGAAGCTTCAGTGCGAGTGCAAAACGTTTAAATTCAATGAACACTTACAACCACCTGGTGATTATCATTTAAAATGGCGGGAATTAAATCTTTAGCGGTGCGGGGTATTCGAAGCTTTGGGCCCGAAGAATGCGATGAACAGCGTCTATCTTTTGAACGGCCTCTCACCTTAATTCTTGGACAAAATGGATGCGGTAAAACCACGATTATTGAGTGCTTACGATATGCTATTACTGGCCAAATGCCGCCCGGCAGTAGGAACGAATGTTTTGTTCATGATGCTAAAGTAAATAGGTCTACCGAGGTGATGGGACAAGTAAAACTCAAGGTAATATTGTATTAAGGAATAAAACATCTAAATATTTATATAGTTGTGGGCTATAACAATTTTTTTTTGTAGATTGTAAATGCCAAGGATAAACAATTAGAAGTATCAAGATCAATGAAAGTGACAGCATATCAAAACAAAAAAACTAAGTTTCAAACCCTGGACTCGTTTTTGTCGGTAGTAGATGATAATGGGAGAGCTAAGGATATATCATCTAGATGTGCAGATTTAGATTTTGTTATGCATGAAGAGTTAGGTATGTATACACACATTTTTAGGCCTCGAGTCCTTCGGCTACTGCGTTGGCTTTCCATATGATATGGTCTATCTTTGCATATTGACACCCAACCATCAGCTTAGCACAATTTTGAGTATAAATTAAAAAATTAATAGACTAAGATCCTATTAATTTAACTAGCCTTACTTAAGATCAAAGGACTTTCAGTATTCTTACATAATAACTTAAAAAAAAAGTATGTAATAACTTTTTTTTATAAATTGCTAATGTGCAGATACAAATTGCAAAAATTGTATAGATTATAATAATATACAGAGTAAGGTTCATCAACATAGTTTTAGCAAAAACACATATGGCCACACTTGCAGCAAGGGGTATAAAATTAAATCTTAAAATCCTATGTTATTTTGAATGTGATTTGCTACTTCGATGTTAGTTTGGTTTTAAATCTATTTTACAGTAAATCATTTATTTTCAATTATATATCAAAGATAATGAAAGGTATGGGAACAGTTGAAATTACAAAATATACCTTTAACAAGATCGCTGTATGGTCAAAACTCATTCTAATCCACCAGGCAAACTTCCTATCCCTTGACAATAACAGTAACTGACAGTTTGTATGGATTGAAGCATTGTTTTTCCCATTTTCCCTGCTGTTTTCCTGGTTTTTCTTTTCACAAGAAACTTTAGCTATAATTGACACAACGTAAAAACATTAGTAAAATTAGTTGATTCAATAAATAGATTACTTTTAATTATACATACATACTATTAAAGTTACCTTTGTCCTTACATTAATGTTCTTTACTGGTAGATTGAGGCTTGAACACAATTTCATGTACTTATTCTGGGATAATTTGATTTTTTTTTATCAGCAACCTATTTTTATTTTAGCACTTTTATTTTAGTATTAATATATATTTATTTTATAAAATGACCGTTTTAACTACTTCTACAGGTGTCTCTAAGGCTATTTTAAATTCAGTAATATTTTGTCATCAAGAAGACTCAAGCTGGCCTTTAGATGAAGGGAAAAAAGTGAAGGAAAGGTTTGATGAAATATTTGATGCTGACAAATACAGTGATTGTTTTGATAGACTCAAGAAGATTAGAAAAGAATATGCTACTACTATGAAGCTACTTGGTTAGTAGATTGTGATTATATTTGTATTTAACACTAACATTATGAATCAACTAGCTGTCCTGGCAACTTCATTCTTAAAAACTTAAAATGTTTTTCTTAGTTTTCTTGCAGTTTTTCCTTTTTCCTCATCTTTTAAACATTCCCTGGACTTTCACAAATAATTGAAAACCAAAATTATCTCAATCTATCCAGCTGTATGTAATCGCCTCTGTGGTCTAGTGGTCCGGAGTTGAACTTGATTTCTTGAAGTCCCGGGTTCGGTTTCCGGGTCAGGCAACAAAAAGGAAATGTGGTTTTTCCAATTTTCTAATTAAAAATATGTTGCCTGGGATTGGATATGTGCCCAGACTTACTGTCTTCGACTAGTGGTGGGTGCCCTGGTTGTGCCTCTGCTTACCCCTTTGAGGATGTAAGATCATTGCGTTTTTTTGATTGTTCATGTTGATATGATCCTGAAAAACATTGCTACTATGAGAAATAGCCTCTATTTCCCATAATTCAGTAAAAAGCAGAAAAAAAATGTTCATTTTTTTTTGAAAAATGATTATGTGAACTCTGCTCACTACTGCAACAAGTTGCTTTTTGTTTTGCTTATTTTCTATATGTCCAATATTCCAGTTATTTAAAAAAATCTAGTTTTACAATGACTATTTTTCAGGTATTGTTAATGTTTTTATATTTATTTTCATTTTTGACTAATCAAAATATGTTTATGGTTTTGCTAAATAATACAAATTTTCGCAACATATTTTTATTTTAGCACTTGCCCTGTGCTTGAGACGAAAGGTTACAGGTTCAAATCCTGTCTGGGGCGAAATTTTTTCTTTAAAATTTATAGAAATACAAATTTTGTTTTTTACAGATCAGGAAGTTGCCCATTTAACAGAGAAAAAACGGGACTTAGATAAGAAAAAGTTGGAAATGGTGAATACTGAAACAAGAATCTCAGAAGCTGAACTCACTGTTGCCAAATTAGCACAAGATCTTAAGCCAATCTCTGAGAAAATTGCCGCAATAGAAAAATTACAAAAGAATTTAGTAACATATGAATCTAACCGTGAGAAAGTTAAAACAAGGTACAGTTTTACTTTATTTTATAATTTGAGCTTAGAATGTGTCTAACCGGTCACACTGCCTATTAATCAGTATTTGTGAATGTTTACCTATTAACCCTTTTCAAATTTCAACAAACTTCTAGACAACATACATACATACATATCTTAACGCCAAGTCCCTTACAGGGTATGCAGAGAGAATCAAATGCCAAACCTCACGGTCCTTACGAACCTGCCTTGCTTCCTTCACATTCATCATCCATTTCATACAAACACCCCAGTTTTGGAGACTTGACACCACTTTTGGATAACACCCGAGCGATTTGATTGTGGAGTGTCAACCTAGGTCTCCCCGGGTATCTACATCCATCCACATTAACATTTTATATCTGCTTGTTCAATCTTTCATCTGGTTTCTCTAGACAAACTTCATTCATTTACTTACCACAGCTTTTAAGCAGTAATGTATATTCCATACCACTTGCAAAATATATTCATGTCATCATTTTAAAGGCTGGCTATGACCATTGTAAAAAGTGTATGACCATTGTAATTATTGGCATTTTGTTAATAGTTTCAAAAAAGGACTGATAAACAAGTGGAAATGAAAGCAAATTACTTACATATACTTTTATGAGTAAGCTGCCCTCTAAGGAATCTATCCCCTCAACCTCCTAAAGGAGTATGTATATTAAGGGATGAAAGTTTGTATGAATGTCGTAATTATTCTATGCTGACGGAGTTATGGGCAAATAGCCTGTAGAATATATTTATTTCATTTTAATGTTTCGGTACGAAATTTTGATTTACGAATTTTTCGTGCAGTACTTTGCATGTCTCATGACAGAATTAAAGACTTATTGTTGTTGATCATGGATAAAGTCATTGCTCATTTAAGTAAAATAAGTAAATTGTAAAAAAAATTAAAAAAAAAACTTTCTTTTGAATGAGCCCTCTGCTCATCCGAACTTTTAATTAGACCAAAATTTACATGATATTCTTTTTATAGGTTGGAGCATTGTCAAACTCAAGAACAAGAGATGAAAAAAGCTATTCAAACTGTGTTTGAGGGGACCTTGGCAGAGTTAGAAGAACAAATTGGTATGAGTTGCCCTTTTGTATATTAAAATAATTTAGTCACCGACTTTGAGAAATAAGTAATTCATTTATGTACACTAAAATTAGGTTTTGTTCAATTTTTGTGGGATTCCCATCAGATCCTTGGCAGTTTGCAAATAAAATAATGAAAATCGATTAAGGAAAAAAAACAAGGAAACTGTTTAACATGTAATAAAAAAATAGGAGTCTGACATAGAATCTTTTCCTTTTTTTAAATTAATTAACAATATTTTTATTCTTAATAAAAGAAGGAGCCTAATTAATTAGATTATGTGACATGCAGCTCTACTATTGAGGGCCTTGTGTATGTAATAAATATGTAGTGGCTGTGCAACAAATGTAGCAGCTGATGTAGAATGTAGCAAGATGACATTTTGTACTGTCTCATATGCAAGCCCGCATACTCCCCACTTTGTTTCAGTTCTAATTAAAGTGTATTTAAATATAAAAAATTGGTAATTTTAAACCGCCTCAGTGGTCTAGCGGTTCAGGTGTTGGACTTAACTTCTTAAGGTCCCAGTTTCGATTCCTGGGTCGGGCAACTTGTTGGTAAAAAATATGGTTTTTCCAATTTTCTAATAAAAAAAATGTTGTTCGGTATTGAATTTGTGCCCGGTTGGCAATAGGCATGCCACTTATCACATGGTGGGACTTAGTGTCTTTGGCTAGTCGCGGGTGCCCTGGTTGTGCCTCCGCCTACTTCTTTGGGGATATGAGCGTGAAGATACTTTTCTTTTTTTAAATTTTATTGACAAATGATCTTATGCATTTTATGATTTACAAATTTTACACATAGTGCATTTCATAATAATGAAATTTAT
>NJDC01000897.1:193134-220451 GCA_002245475.1 Calephelis virginiensis | reverse complement strand
TCATGACGTTACAACATGGAACTTATCATATTATGGCCATTATATTATACCATAGGTGTCATATGTCAAAACATATAATAAACAGGTAAGAAAATAATAAACATAAGACCTCAAATAAAGAACTAATGTGATATTAACAAAACCGATCTCTAGGGACTACTAATTGATACCTATAAGAATTGAATTTAGAGATTTTAGATAGTGACAGTATTAATCATTAAAGACTAGTAGTAATTAGTAGTAGATTATTAACCAAATTGTTTTATATAGACAGAAAACTAGTTTTTAGAGACTACTAAAAAATAAAAGCATTATTTGTAGACTACAAGTAAATTCTGACATCTATAGTTTTTTCCAAATGCAAAGAGAAAAACTGGCATTGACCTTTGAGTGAAAAAAAAACAATCAAATCGTGTATCAATCAACATTTCTTGAATAGCTTTAAAAATGAGTAGTATTTTTTATTCATATGGTTTGACTTGCATTAATCATTAAGTATTGATAATTACTGAACTAATAAACATAATATTAGACAAAGAAGTAGGCTATAGACACGACATGTTAGCTAAAATACTTGTTATATTATAATAAAATGGAATAAGGCCCTGCCTTGTATTAAAACTCATATTGCCACAAAAACAGGTTTGACATCTCTGGATGAACTCTACGCTCACCTCGCCTTTTAATACAAACCTTGTTTATTGCGTAAATTGTAATATTATAGTGTTATTTTTGGTTATTTGACTTTGTTTGGCACTAGTGTAATACTTATCATCATTTTTTCAAGAGCATTTGAAACGGACTAAATATTGAACATTGCCATTGTTGTAGGGACTATTAGCAAGTACCGTAAAATGACATTTATGTTAAATACTACCAGGTAACAAAGCAATATTAAGTGACTACTAACATATAGTAACAAAAGTAATCTTACAGGTACAAGAATTAGTTAACTTAGAAGAAAACAAAACTCAACTAGAAGCAAATAAGGAGAAGTTTGTAGCAGAGTTGAATGAACTGAAAGAAGGCATCACACCACTAGAGGCAGACTTGAAAGAAAAGGAAGATAATAAAAATGAAATTGTTAAGAAGAATAGGTATGTAAAAACTTTAGCAGTAATTGTGTAGTTTTACAGATATTATGAAAAATGAAAAATATTTTGTTAAATAAAAATGTTAACTTTATGTTAATATTATATTAATTTCACACCAAGTTCTAACTATAAATAAAAAAAATAATAAATATCCAAGGACAAGTAACACAAATTGAATTTAACCCCAAAGTAAGAAAATTATATGCTTGTGTTATGGGTGTTAGTCAACGATTCTAATACATAGAAATACTTAAATAGATAGATAACTGTCTAATTCAAAGACTAAAGTACTCAAAGGTTTTAGTTAACATTATAATCTGTATGACTTATCTTATCACACTTAAATTCAGCATTTTATTGTCCCCCTTTGGGTAAAAAAAAAGTATCTTCAAATCATAACATTGAATAATACCCCCGAAGAGGTAGGCAGAGGCACAACCAGGACACCCACAACGAGCCGAAAACACTAAGTCCCACAATGTGATAGGTGGCAAGCCCATCGCCAACCATGCACATATCCAATCCCGAGAAACAATTTTTTTTTATTAGAAAATTGGAGAAACCACATTTTCTTTTAGTTGTCCGACCCGGGAATCGAACCCGGGACCTCATGGTGTCAAGTCCAACACCTGGACAGCTAGACCACACAGGCGATAATTTCAGCATTTTTTTGTTCATCTTTGGCTATTCATGGTAAGGTTGAAGCTTAATCTCTCCCCCTTTCAAAATCACGTGTCGTTTTCAGTCTGATTTTGTAACCATTTGAAAAACGTGTTAGAATACTCGGACCACGGATATAAAAGGAATATAAAGTTCTTGTGATATCCAACGACAACATTGTCCGGGATCGGATATGTGCCCGGTTGGCGATAGGCTTGCCACCTATCACGTTGTGGGACATAGCGTCTTCGGCTAGTCGTGGATACCCTGGTTGTGCGTCTGTCTACCACTTCGGAAATATAGGCGTGAAGATACTAACAAGTTTTCATTTGCAATGAAATAATAAATGCACGTGATAATTCTGTACCTCCTCTTCCCCTTCGTGCTATTTCATGTCTTTTTTTCGAATATTCAAAACATTATTAGTTCTTTTGACATAAACGGAAGACCGTTAATGGAAGAAATACAACTTAACTTATAATTTAAATAGTGTGCTGGCAATCTGAAGTATTTATCTTTAGTAGATTGTGTACCATTATCAACTTACCTGCCAAACTAAAACGTGACAATGTTAAAAATTGCCACAAGGCAACAGGAAATGTTTAAGCAGCGGTAGCAATACAGAAGAGTTGCAGGATTACCACTTATGTTATTTTTTTACTACCATAAATGTTATAGGTGCTTCGATATTCTGTAACTAATCCTAAGTTTGATTGCAGAGCGGACATAGACACAAGTAACAGCTACATAGTGAAAGTAGTAAGCTCATTTGACAAAGTAAAAGCTATTGATTTGGAAATAAAACAACACAAAGAGAGGAATATTCTGAAAGAGATGGACAAGATCAAGGAAGCCAATGAGAAGCTGATGGAAATGCAGAAACGCATCATGGCAGACCGGGACTCGCTTACAAAGAAGATTGATAGCTTGAAGGACGAACTTGCAAAACAAGCGGTAAGTCATTATTATTATAAGACAGCATTAAGCAAACAGCTGGCCTAATTATGAAGGACAACCATTGCCTATAAACATAGATCTTCACGCCCATATCCCTGAAGAGGTAGGCAGAGGCACAACCAAGGCACCCACGACTAGCCGAAGACACTAAGTCCCACAATGTGATAGGTGGCAAGCCTATCCCCAACCGGGCACATTTCCAAACCCGACCAACATTTTTTTTTTAATTAGAAAATTGGAAAAATCCAATTTACTTTTTGTTGGCCGACCCGGGATTCGAACCCGGGACCTCATGCAGTCAAGTCGAATACCCGGACCGCTAGACCACAGAGGCGATAAACATAGATGTGACTGGAGTTTAACTATCTTGTGGCTGGAGATATTAAGCCATGTGCACAAGTTCCCCAACTTCCCCTTGTTGGTCCTAGTTCCTTTGCAGAATAGACCATTTGCCTTCCTGCCAGGTAGCTCGTAAAAGGCGAGCATAGGCTTACCGTCACTAACACCGAGGCATCTGACTAGGTGGTAGAGTTTCGCAGCCATACTGGAACTCCCGTCTCAACTATTAAAGCCGCCATAATGTCAGCACTAGCCGTCGAGGTGTTCCGGTTCGGAGGATAAGATAGCCGGTAAACTTACTTTTGCTCGAGGCCTAACATCCCGGACTCAGGTTGGCAACGTACCATTACCACCTTTGGTGTCCCTAGGGAATATCTTAGCTTTAGGAAATCCGTCTGCTGGTTTGCCTTCCAATGTCATAGAGAAAAACTACCTTACCCTTTCTAGCACGGAAGACGACAATGGCTAGCATTTTAGCTACTACCTTCTTATGGCTTAGTTCAACAGTGAAATAATCTATACTGACAGGAACTGTAAGTCTTATCACAAGCTTTTATAATGCAATGCACGTGCTACATATGTATGTTTATCCGGATGGGATTTTGTTAGTTGATTTCGATTCATACATACGTATCTTCACGCCAAGTCCCTTACGAGGTAGGCAGAGTGTATCGAGTGACAAACCTCACGATTGATTCACTTTTAAAAATGCATGCATTTGTAAATTGGTTAACAATACAAAATTATTATAAGATAAAGTCGATCTGACATTGGAACCGGACGGTGTTTATCGAACTCCTTATTTGTTACGTTTTGATAAGCACCTCTCAACTACTGCTGGGAATAGCCCTTACAAATAAAAGCTTGTCACAATTTTTTTTTTTTTATAAAAACTTATTTAATCCTAGCTGTCGCCCGCGGCGTTGCTCACGTTGCTAATGGTACCACAGGAACATTTTTCCGGGATAAAAACTATCCTGTGTGTTAATCCAAATTATCCTCTGCGTGTGAGCCAAATTTCTTGAAAATTGGTTTAGCAGTTTTTGCGTGAAGGAGTAACAAACAAACATACAATCATACAAACTTTCGCATTTATTACATTAGTAGGATAAATCTTGTGTCGCAATGTATGTTCGAAATGATGTCCGAAATCGCTGAATCGATTTTGATCAAATATTGTGACTAGTTAATAAAATAAAGTAAGTTGATAAAATTTTAATTTGGTCTTTAAATTATTTTGTTCCTTACTGATCATGCTCACCGTGTTTTAAAGTAATAACTAGATAAGATTTTAATATATTTAATACTTCCTATGTAGATTTACAAACGAAACCTAGAAGACAATTTGAAGATGCGCAAAGCTCAAACTGAAATAGAAAATTGTGAGAAGGAATTAGCAGACATAACTGAGAAGCTCAACGGGATCAACACGGAGAGTATTGCGGAGAAGGAGTCACTTATAACCGAACAAACTAAACTGTTCAGGGAGAAAGCGCAGACTGAGGGACAGCTTGGTGAATTAAAGGTAACTTTCTTAACACATATACATCTTCACGCCAAGTCCCGTGCGATGCTAGGCAGAGAGTATCTAGTGTTAAGTGTCACAAACGTGCTACATTGCCTAGCCCCCTCCACATTGATTTAACACAAATACGCCGGTTTCGGAGACACTTGATCCCTCGGATAAAGTCTGAGCGAAATTGTGGAATGTCAACTTAAGTCTCCTCGGGTTCATCTAACTGTATACGTAATTTAATTTTAAATTTAAGAAATTTGAGATTTTGTTGTTTAAATAATAGTCTTTTTAACATAGGAAGGTAAATAGGATACATATTGCCTAATGTTAACAATAAATGTCACTTACAAACACTAAAGATGTTAATGCTGAGTTGCGAAACCAGGTCAAAAGATATTATTAACTTTTTCACAAAAACTACTTTTTGTTACACTTGAGCAAATTGTTTTGCTTTTTTAAAGTATCACCAGAGTTTTTCTAATGTAGATAAATAAATATAATTAACTTTAACATTCAGCATTTGGTTGTTATTTACTGACAGAACTATACTCTACAAACTGTTGCCGCTGCTATTTCTAGCTACTTATTAACCTGTGTTTGCAGTTTGTTGGCCAACGTCTTATTTTGAATTATATTAAGAAAGAAATATAAATATAAAAGAAATATACACACTTATACATGCCTTGCAGGGCAGATTCTCATTATCAATGATAAATTTTCAGAAACAATTGAATCAGTGTAAGCTTGACCTTAAGAAAACTCAGAACAAGGACATAGAGAACAAATATAGAGAGAAAATGTACGAGCTGTATGTCCTGAAGGCTGTCGATAAGGACGTTAAGGATTATTCCGTCACCTTAGAGAAGTGCTTGATGGAGTTCCACAGGGAGAAGATGGAGAATATCAACTTAATTATTAGGTAATATTAATATCATTCATTCATTCATTATTTGCATTGTCCGTCCGTTAATCTTATAAATATTTATGAAAAGTTTTGGTCCAGTTTTGATCGGGTTTTTAATATTTGAAATCTAGGAACTACCGAGTTTGATAGAAATTGGTCTTCATGGAGTAAAAATATATTTTGATTTAAGTAAAACAAATTTGTCCGCGTATCTTTGTGATTCAGTGGCCGTGCACTGGTGTCGGGTTCGTTTCTCAGGTCGGACAACTCAAAATTTTTTTTTTTTTACTTCTATTATTAAAACAATGTTGCCTGGATTTGGAGATATGCCTGATACTTTACGCCTTTATTCCCGAATAGGTAGAATTACTTTTTACTGTAGCTGCTCGCCTGGGTTGGTACCATTACCTTACCTATTTCACCTGCTGTAGCGTCCGTTCGTCATTGTCGCTTTCAATAAGTAAAAATAAGTTAGTATCTTCACGCCCATGTCCCCGAAGAGGTGGGGAGAGGCACAACCAGGGTACCCACGACTAGCCGAAGATACTAAGTCCCACAATGTGATAGGTGGCAAGCCTATCGCCAACCGGGCACATATCCTATCCCGAGCAACATTTTTTTTATTAGAAAATATAAAAAAAAACCAATTTTCTTTTGTTGCCCGACCCGGGACCTCATGCAGTCAAGTCCAACAACTGAACCGCTAGACCACAGAGGCGCTTTCAATAATCAAGGATATCTGTAGTTTGACTGAAGTTTTAAAACACTTGACGTCGTATCTAAGACCGTTAATTCACATTTAATATGTATATATTTTTTGTAGAGAAATGTGGCGGAAGATATATAGAGGAAACGATATCGACTACATTGAGATAAAGACTGAGGGGTCCGTCGCTACAGACTCCGATCGACGCAAATACGATTACAGGTAAACTTTGAAATTTGTTATTAAAAAAATAGCTCTTTGTATATTCTGCGCATATTCTTCATTGCGAAAAATATGTTGTGAAAATTCAAGTTCCAGTCCGTAAGGTAATTCGCGAAACTTTGTTATAAAGTTGTACAAGTATGAGTCAATTATAAATATAGTACTTAAAAAATGTTATTAATTATTAATTTTAAATAATATCTTGTTAGTTACATGACATTGTGAACAAAGTATATGCTGATGGGTTTTTTATTTTATTAGTAAATGGTCACTTTTTTGGTTTTATGTTGGAGTTGACTTTTAAGGTTCCGAATTAGTTTTGTTGGTTGGGCTATATAAAAAAATATTTTTATCTTGTGTTTATAGTTTATATAGTAATGTTACAGTACGATAAGGGGTTCGAAAGTAATAGTTTAGATGTCAATTTTAATAAACAGATGCAGTTATACTTTACACTGGGTAATACTATTTATGTACAAAGATTATAGTGCTGTATTTGGGCCTTTTTGATTGATAAAATGACAAGAGATTCATCGGAATAAATATGAATTTTAAACAGAACGTGGTTTTAAATTTTTACAAGTATACATGAACGTATACGTCCCACAGGAAAATTTTTCGGGATAAAAATTATCCTATGTGTTAATCCAAGTTATCTTCTATGTGTGTGCCAAATTTCATAAAAGTCGGCTCAGCAGCTTTTGCGTGAAAGAGTAACAAACATACAAATTTTCGTATTTATAATATTCGTAGGATGACCACAGATTAGTTGACAGTTGTTGAGTATCGGTGAAGTCATGGACTTTTCTATTATTGAGTTGTCATATGTGAAATCTAGATATATCATAATATGTGATCTATTAAAAACAGTCCTGATTAATCTAGTTTTCTATTTTAATATGGAATATTATCATGCGCAACTTTTTGTCGTTTTCTCAGTCTACCTCTTAGGGGATTTTATATAAGTGGATCTCTTTCTTCGTCTTTGGTTGTCGCATTGCGCTAGAATGGACGGACCAATATTTCTAATTTTTTTTGTCGTATTAGTTATTGCGTACAGAATGTTCATGTACAGAAAATATGAATATTCATAGGTAGGACAGGAGATGTCTGTAGGCTCAGCTGGCTAGCTATAATGATTAAAATATTAGATAATAATAATAAATAATAGATTTGTACGGTTTTAACACCGTACAATCTGTTGTGTCGGCACTATCCGCCGCCGCAGCCGCTTTTCATTAATTTGCGTAATGTTTAGTATAGTGTTGACTACGATGTCAATCAGACCGCGCATACTCTTATCAAAATCATTAATTATCATTAACGTCCTTTATAAAATCATTAATTATCATTATCAATAAAATTAGCAATAAACATACTTGTAACTATCATTTAACAATTATCATTTAAAGGTGTATAGTCCCGGAATCTACAAGATTAAAATATTAGATAATGGTGGTAGTTCTGCTGTTTACAAGCTAAACTTATTTTAGATGCATGCTATCTTTTTCAAACGAAACAAAAACAAAAGAGATGGAACATTTTAGACATATCAGATCAGTCGGAACATGTTAAATTGTGATGTTTATAAGCAACGTTTTCCGAGTGATAGATTAAACGTCTGTACAAACGCAGTGTACGATTTAATTTGACAGCACTAAAAGTGTTTTGTCTCTTTCTGTTACTTTAGTTGAAAGAAGACAGCGATAACTTAAAATTAGTTTAGTGAGTGCTCAACAAAATTACCACCAATAATAGATAATATTAGAAAATAATAATAAATATTAGATAATATTGGTGGTGTGTATGTATGTACAGGGTGGTGCAGTGCAAGAACGGTGTGGAGATCGACATGCGGGGCCGCTGCAGCGCCGGACAGAAAGTGCTCGCCTGTCTCATCATACGGCTCGCGCTCGCCGAGACCTTCAGTGCCAGGTATCTACACGTATACACTTGGTCCAGCCGTCCGCTAGGGGCGCTGACAATAAGTCGTTAAACCCCAACGGGATAACAATGTAAGCTTAAGAACTCAAGCGTTATTCACCCGCACCCGCGGCTGTCGCGGGACTGCGGTTTTATATAAAAGGTCACGAGACCGGTAATTTGTGCGGTCGCACAGCCGTCGCGGTTGAAACGAACCGCGAACAACTGCGGCCGCTGCGGGTAAAAATCGCGTCGTGAAATGTGATCTTACTTTTTGCATATAAATCTACATTCTACACTAGACATGTGATAAGTCGTTGCTTTTCAATCGCCGTGACCGTCGTTCCAGTGACGAGAAAGTAACGTTAAAAAATAATCGTGACTTTGTCACGTCGGTTACGTTGGTCACTCTCAGCACAATACATGTTACCTAGGTTATAAATTCCTTTAATTTAGGTAGTTATCGATACAGTTATCGCTTCGAATATAATTAGGCAAACGATTCAGGAGTCACACTCGTTTTCCAATTAACGCAATGTCATTTAGCCAGATTTTCAACATACTTTTAAAAAGGAAGATATTTTCATTTTATCAATTCTCCTCAGTCTTTTTATTTTATTTTATGTGTTTTCCAACTATACAAGAGAGAGAGAGAGCGTTAATTTAAAATAATTTTCACACTTTTATAGGATTACGACTGTTGTATTTAAATCAATGTTGATAGAAATAATTTAAAGAACATATCTAGATAGCGACGTCAAACGTGACGTGTCGCCATCACTGCGATCGAACGACGTTCCGGAACGGCAACGGCATAGGTATCTACGTTGCTTGTTCCTTGTTGACAGATCAAAGCGCTCACTTTGATCAGCGGATCACAGTGACTTATTCACTGTGAAGTTATTTAATGCCCACCTCTAACATTTTTATAATAATTTATTATTACAAAAATGTTTTAATGATTTTAAAGACATATTTTTTTCACTGTGAAGTTATTTAATGTCCACCTCTATTCTACACACCTGCAGGCGCGGGTAAACACCGCGCCTTAAGTTCTTAGATTAAATAATTTCGAAAACACATTCCACACACTGCTTTTCTGTCAGATAGCTCGTACGAGACCACTAGTGAAGTTTTAACTCCACTAAGAGAAAATATAGTCGTAGTTTTTTTTTTTTTAAATTATGGAATTTGTTATTTATATTGATTGAAATTAGTCAATTTAGGTGACATTTTATACAATTTTGTTCAGTGAGTCACAAATGAAATAATCACGAAGAAATTAGTATATCGTGTATTTCCTCGTTGGCGCCAAATCGCATTAAATGAGCTTGAGTAATGAGGCCACCGTTTTACTCGAAATCCTGTCATTACTTTAACTATATATGATTATTTTTGAATAATTTAAACACGATTTTGTTACATCAAATATATTTGAATGTAAATTTCTATAGTGCCAAAAACTAAAAAAAACGACAGACATAATAAAGTGCGGTTGCACTAGCTTACCTATGTAAAAATCCACTACTTACTTTCTCCTGCCGCCAATTCACCACTTACTTTCTCGTAATGTCAACACTCGTGTTCCGTGTTCCAGTCTGGAGTGTAAATTTAAAAAACTACATGCCACGTTTGTCTCTTATAATCATGGTCTTTACTGTCTTCAAGCTAGGATATTCGAGCTTTCTTTACATATACTATGCGCTATGTCCACCAATAAAACATTATCTAGACCAGAGGTACCCAAACTCTTGTCGTCTAACGCCCACTTCAAAAGTCAGTAAGTTTGTAGCGTCCCCTACTTTTTTATTATCTTTAAAACCTCAATAACGCGTAAGTCTCGCTTGGAATTTAATTAAAACAACATTCTAAACGAGACTTTTCTTAGCAGAGAGATTAATAATAATGCTACTTGACAATGTCAAACGTGTCCTATTCACAACCATTATCCTATTTTATCGTATAAGTTATATTTCTACTATAGTGTATGAATATGGATGTTGTGTAGCCTGCAGTTTTTAATTTCAGTGAATTTCAAAATATGGAGTGGTTTGAGTTTCAAGTTACCTATCGCCACTTTAATTTTCTGGGCCTCTTGCCGCCGCAGCATTATATAAAAGAAAGTGTTAGTGTTGTAATTAACACTATTTATAACTCAAAAACGGCGGAACCGATTTGGCTGAAAATTGATAGGGAGATATCTTAGAACCAGGAAACAGACATAGGATACTTTTTATCCCGTTCGACTGTGAGGAAACTGGGAACACAACATTTCAATTTTTCCCTTTACAAACGAGTGGAACGGAGTTCGTCGAAGCGGCTAGATAAAAATAAATTTAAAATAGCCATTGAATTTTCTTTAAAACGCCTATTAAACCTATTTCAGTGTATTTTTTGTAACTTTGAGTTTATACGGAAAAGTTTTTTTTAAGTATGAGACCCTGTTGTTCCCTGGAACAAGCACGCCGCCTCTCCTGATGGTAAGAGATAACAATGGCCTATAGACACCATAGATGTTGTAGGTGCGTCGTTGTCCTGTGGAGGGGGTGTTAGGCCAGTTGTGCGAGTCTCACGGCTACCCGATCCTCCGGGACACAACATGATATTACGGTGACAGGAATAGATAGGGCGGTGGATCCCTACTCGGGCTGGTTGCTGCATACAGCATAGCACTTTACCACCAGTGGTCTTGTTAGTGATGACATATATTTTCACCAGATCATCTGCCTGACATAGAGGCAGATGATCTATTTACTCTGCACAGCGGGACCAATACGGGAAAAAATAGTTTTCGTAATTTTCATTCTCGAGTTAAGTTACAAGTATCATGTTTTGAGTCGTTAATTGATCTAGAACTTTTATCGAAGTACATTTTACATTTTTTAAGCATAATTTATGGTTTAAAATAGATAATTTCGAATATTAACTTTAAGCTAATTATTTTTTATTTACAGATTTGGCATTCTAGCGTTAGACGAGCCAACCACAAACTTAGACCAAGAAAATATCAAAAGTCTTTGTTCAGCGCTCGGTGAAATTGTGCAGGAAAGAATGAGTCAAAAGAACTTTATGTTCATTATCATCACTCATGACAAGGAGTTCATCGAGTCGTTGGGGAATATAGACAAAGTCAGTCACTACTACGAAGTGTCCCGGAACGAGGAAGGGAAGTCTAGGGTTAAGAAAATTAGATTTGCATAGATGTCGTGAATATTTTTGTTTATAAAATAAATATAAGAATAATGTGTAGTCATTCCGTACATTTTTTATCTGGAAATGTTAAGAAGGCGGTGCCTTAACAATATTTTTTATTTTAAGAATAAAATTGCATTTAATAAACAATTTATATGAAGATAGTTTTTCATTAACCTGTGTTCAACTAGCTGTTGTATGCTTGTTAAACTATAGGAATAAATATAGAAAAAAGTCTACAAACTCTTTTACAATACACTTTATTAAACACTTAATGTTACACTTAGACCCGACATGCGTTTGTAATTTTCGCCAAGAAATTTCGTTGCGACAAAATTTCTAACGCAGCAAATCTATGGAGCACATTCGTCAGGAATATTTCCGTACGGAATTTCAATGGATTTGTATGGTATGTCATTTTGTTTCGGCACATAAGGTGCTGGTGATGGATTTAAATTAGTGTAAAATAACGTGTGTTGTAAAAAAGTGCAAGCGTTATTTGAAAAGTATGTGTTCAATGAAATTCCACTAAGTGCCGACGTTGAAGTATATAATTAAGTTGCTCTTCCTCGAGAATTATTAATTATCAGGAGTCAGCCTATTCTGGGAACGTAGACGAAGTGTACTACCGACTGTACAAAATTTCGTTAAGAATTTTCAAGGTGTTTTTTTTTTAAAGTTAACAAGCAGGCAACTCTCTTGGTAAGAGACAACCGTCATTTATAGATGTTATTGGTTCCCTTATGGTCGGGATCTTAGACTGTGTGCAAATCTACTATGTTGTCCTCCAGCACGTAACACTGACATTTCATCAAAATTAGTTCAGTATTTTCAGTGTTTATCTCGAATGCACATCTGAAACCAGTGGAGCCACTGTTGGATTTCGATTTGATATGTCATTTTGGTACTTTTTAACACAATACTGAGGAATTATTAATATTTAGTTAATAATAAACAATAAATTTTATAAAAGTATCTTCACGCCCATATCCCCGAATTGGTAGGCAGAGGCACAACCAGGGCACCCACGACTAGACGAAGACACTAAGTTTCACAATGTGTTAGGTGGCAAGCCTATCGCAAACCGAGCACATATCCAATCTCGAGCAACATTTTTTTTATTAGAAAATTGGAAAAACCAAAAAAAAAAGTGGAAAAACCAAATTTTTTTTGTAGCCCGACCCGGGATTCGAACCCGGGACCTCATGCAGTCAAGTCCAGCACCTAAACCGCTAGACCACAGAGGCATTGTAGAATTATTTTATTAGATTTGCCTATTTTTTTTGTATTTACAGTCATTCCTATTTGCATGAAATCAAGATTCAAGAGTAACCCTATTGCAGCTCAAATCAAAAATTCACAACTCACGGTTCAATTGAAATGTTTCAAATGCATAACTATTATACGTGACCAACGACTAAAAAGCTGTAATCAATAGCTGACAAATGGTTCGAGCAGCAGTTAAAGAACATGACTATTGAGTTACGTTGAGCTAAACTGCGAACCCTGCGCGTGCTCTTGCCGACACATACCTGGCGGTATCATCGGCGAGGGCGCGCGGGGAGCCCCTGGCGTGGGAGGACGTGAGGCGCATGCAGAGGCAGGCGTGGGAGACCACGTTGGAGCGGTGGAAGGAGGACCTAGCCCCACCTGTCCCTGGGCAGGCGACGGTGGAGGCTATCCGACCGGTCCTCCGAGGGTGGTTGCAGCGGCGGTTCGGGTCGCTGACGTTCCGACTTGTGCAGGTGCTTTCTGGGCACGGATGCTTCGGGAAGTATCTGCACAAGATCGCAAGACGGGAGGCGATCCCCGCCTGCCACGAGTGCGGGGCGCCAGAAGATACGTCGACCCACACGCTGAGAGAGTGCGTCGCCTTCGAGCAACAGCGGCGTACTCTCTCAGCGATCGTAGGAGAGGACCTCTCGCTGCCGAGCGTTGTCAACGCCATGCTCGGTAGTGACAGGTCCTGGCAGGCGGTTGCCTCTTTTTGCGAAGACGTAATGACGCAAAAGGAGACCGCAGAGCGGGCCCGGGAGGAAGATCCCAAATCAGGCCCGCTCCGGCGCAGGCGGACCGGGGGCGCGAGAAGGCGGTTCATATGCCTTCAAAGTGCTTCCGATACGGGGCTGCCGGGGGGAGTCGGGGGACTTCCTCTGGCCAGCACGGCTTCGCACGCCTGGGGGGCGACTCCAGTGGCCGGAGTTGCTCCTCTTTTAGCGCGGGAGGAGGCCCGGTAAGGACCGGGCCGTAGCCGCGGAGCGAGATGGTGAATGCCAACGCGACCCCATCTCGCTCCTATCCGGGCGGCAAGAAGGTCATAGTGTGGTTTTTAGTCGGTTCGAGTCCGACATAACCCGCCGTTCTCCCCCCGAGAGCGGTGGGTATCCGGGGGGATTTTCCACACTATAAAAAAAAACAAGCCCACTCGCAGTTCCGGTTCAACTTCGCGACTCAGCTGGGGAGTTACCATAAGCTCTTACAAGTATAATATTTCAACAATACTAATTGCATAGAAATAGGTATACTTAGAGGTCAATGACTAATTGTCATTAGAGAAAGTCACCCTTATGACGTATGCCAAAAAGTTGGTTATGTATAGATAGGAAATTTAGCAAAATAAAATATAACTGCTATAAGCGTTCATGATATTCCGTAGGGTTCTCAATTCAGTAGGGCAGTATCTCAAAGCTCGATTCATACAATATTGGAATCAACTATGTCATTGTGGGTACTATAGAACACAATACTGGCAAATTATTAACATTAAGTTAATAGTAAATAATAAATTATTTTATCGGATTTGTTGAATTTATTTTTAACTAAATGTTAATAATCCGCTAGTACTGAGTTAAAATGTACTTGAAATGACATAATATCCGATTCCAATTCGCATTCAATCAAATTCCAATCGTAGCCCTACTGCAGTTGACGCGTTTTCATTGAGTTACCCCTATTCTGTTGTGGTTGAGCCGATTTCTTACTGACAATTGTTCTCTTCAAATACCCTCTCGAAATACCATTACAGCCTTTATTTTACTTTAATATCTAAAAATATGGATTCTATCCCCTGTAGATACCAGGAAAGTCCTAAATATATCTATTTATTTATTTTACATAAAGTGGTTAAACGTCATTACAGGGTTTTTTATCGCATAAGAGACCAAACAAGAACACGGTTCTCTTGATAGTAAGAGATAGTAGTCTATAGACACTATAGAGTATAGATGATACAGTAGCGTCCCTGGAAGGTTATACCTATTGCACAAGCTTCCAGACCGAAACATGAGAATGTCATTATGACAGCAGGTATAGGTAGCAGGTATTACATATTTACATTAAATACTACATATACTTACATATTTTCGTGCCAAGATCCTTGCAGAGTGTCATTAATTGCTCTTATCATATAAACACGTGGATTTTGAAGACATGACACCACCTTTGGATAAAACCAAATCTAATCGTAGTAGGTATGTCAACCAATCTCTCCCAGGATACCTTTATCCAACTACATTCGCATTGTAAATCTGTTTTATCAATCTTATCAGTTGCCATTCTTTCCCCATGACCGATTTCACGAAGCATGTCCTTTCTCAGTTTTATACGAACACTTTCTTTCAATCTCACTCTTTCTCGGATCTCACCGTTGCGAATGCAGTCAGCGACCGTAACACCACAGATTTTTCGTAGCGCTCTATTTTCAACCGCGTTTATTTTACTTTTTCTGACATACCCAACTTCCGCTTCCTTAAAATAACGTCGGGATAAGCACAGAATTATGTAGTTATTCTAGAACCTTGACACAAAACCTCTTAGAAATAGCTAACCCAGCGCTCCATTCACAATATTACCACTCTCCTTTCCACATCCTCAGTGTACTTTTCATCCCTGCTAAAAGTACTACTAAGATATACAATTACACAACTAAACATACAAACTAAAATTCTACATCTGCTCTGGCTCTTTTAAATACCATTGCTTTGGTTTTATTCGCATTCAAATCTATGTTTAGTTAAAGGTAAGGGGGTGGAGGTGATTTTCTAGACAAAACGGGAGAATAAAACAGTCTATAGGAATAATTATTTTTCTGAATTTTTCGTAATTTTTCAACGTGGACAAAAATGCTAGGTATCCTCAAGTTTGCATTAAAGAAACTCTGACAAAGGATATTCATCAAATGCAGTTTGGGGTGATCAAATTGTGATATTATTTTTTATACATAAATATCTTCACGTCAAGTCCCTGACGATGTTGGCGGAGTACTAAAGTGCACAATCTCACAATCTTGAGAGATGAAATAACATAAACATATTATATTTTTTATCAGTATTGATTAAGGGGCGTGAAGATATGTTTCTATATATTTTTATATATTTTTTGCATAATAAATTATTACTAATAGATGAAATTTTTAAAATGTTACAAGTTACAAACATTCAATTTGATAAACTGATTTATTTAACAATTGTAACGCTCCCATTGACGACGTCATCGCCAATGCTGCGCCGAGCCCAGCCAAGCCAAGCCAAGCCAAGCCAGTCGGTTATATTGTCTGTGCCATAGACTGTCTACAATGCCTTTCGACTGAATGGTGACGTCACGTCCGCCGGCCAATGTAGTCACGTGACCATAATGGGTAGCCAAGAGTGGGGTAAAATGTATAAAAGGCTCGGGAGCTCAATTTAACGCTGATTTTCTTACGAGCAACAAAATAAGACGAATCTCTGTTTGTCGTACTATTGGTAAAATAAATAAATTAATTTGCATTCGTAAGGAGTTTTATTGTGATCCGTTTTACAATATTTCAATTCAAACTAACTCTGGCCGGTAATAACATTCAAAGGCTTCGACAATTCAAAATGATTTAAATATAATATTTTACTATCTTGTAACACTGATAAGGTAACACCTAATAATTCCGCTATTTGAGTTGGCGGGAACGACTGCGAAAGACATTTCGTAATATAAGGTACCAAATCTTCAGTGAAACAAACACAAAAAGAAACAAAATTCTGCCTTTCAATATCCGTAAACGCTTGCTGTTCCCTATGATAAAACGCTACCAAAATCTGCACAGCCTTTTCAAATGAATCCCTAAAACCTTTATATACATCCTTTACTATATTTAAGGGTGCTGTCAAACGTAATGCATTCAACAAAGACAACATTCCATTACAGTACTCCGCTAGGGGATAATAGTCCAGTAAATTCTCAGGCGGACCTGAAGACATGTTCTCGTTTATGGGCCTTGGTACATTCTTAATACTCGGCACTTTGTATGACTTCATTGTACTTTCAAATTGATTATTGGTCTTCTCAATTCCAGTGTTAAAAAGCACTAAAATGTTGTTCCGAAATAAAGGCACAAGGACACATCTCAAATCCGCGCCAACTCTCCCGAATGATAGACAAAGATACATGCATTGGTTGAATAACGATTCAAAGCTTGATTCGTCTTCTTTCCATAACTCTTGGTTTAACATTTGCGCCAATACTTCCACCTACAACCAAAGTGACTAGTTAAAAGTGGTCGTAGTTGCACATTTCCTAAAGTGATTTAAACTTATACCCCCTTACTAATAAAACTTACAAGCCCGCTGATCTGGTGTGAACCTACGCCAGATCAAAAGGTGCGTACAGTAGAACTATTTAAATTATGCGCTTCGGCTATATTCGTCAAGCTTCGGAAATCCGAATGTATTTTAAAGATATCTATATAGAGTTCTTATTACACATCATTAATAATTTCGCTTGAATTTAGATACGGTCAGCCAATTTAAAAATAAAAGTATAAGGAGTAAAAAGTGTAAAGCCGAAGCCCATAATTTAAATAGTAGTACTGTAACTTTTATTAGTAAGGGCAATAATATACCTATATATTAAGGGGCCATGTATGCTCAAATACGTCAGCAATATACTGTTTTTTTCATACAAAGCAATTATGGATCTTGGCGACAAAAATACACAAGATTAACATTAATATGCTTTATAAGACTAGTGTTTCCAAAACACGATTCATTTCACTTTGCTCGATAGAAAAAAATCAAAAAGTTGACCCTTTTTTGAAAGCAAAACCCATCTGTCTACTTCAATTATGAAAATATCGTCACCAGATTTAACATAAACATAGATAAGTATTATACCTAAAATATAACTGTTTCAGTTTTTATACTTTTTTTCAAATTACTTTTATAATGTCAAAAATCGTGATTTGGCGCTTAAGACGTTTATTTTAGAGCGCAATATTTCATAGTAATCATGGAACGGGGGAGTGCGCTGATTGGCTCTTCTGGCTGACTAAGTATGGGGCCTTAATAGTAAGAGACAAAACACGTTTAGTGCTGTCAGAATAGTTAGGACATGACATTTCTACAGACTTTATCTATTCACCGGAAAACTTTTAATAAAAACGTCTCAAGTTAACATGTCCGGAACAATCGGACATTCTAAAATGTTCCATCTCTTTGGTTTTTTTTTTCATTAGAATAAAATAGAATACACCTAAAATAAGTTAAGTTAGTGCTCAGCAGAATTACCGCCACTGTCTACAGACTGAACCAACTTTACATAATAAATAAATATCATCGGATAAATTACACAAATTGAATTTAAACCCCAAAGTAAGCAAATATATGCTTGTGCCATGGGTGTTAGGCAACGATACTAATACATAGAAATACATGAATATACACCAGAATAAAAAGTAAACACCCATCGGGAAACTAACCCGAGCATCGCGTTTGTTAGGTAGAGTTAGGCGTGACGCTAATCCTTAGACCAACGAAGCGGTCAAACATAAATATAAAGTGTAAAAGCCAAGCAGAGTTTGATAAATTTTCCCCTAGACTTAGGATTTCTTAGTGAAAATAGGACACTGGCTATTTTAGCTATAATTGAATTTCACTCATTTATTCCTTTCATTTATTTGTTCAAGGTTTTATTTTTAAACAGAACAAATTATTGCGCGCGTGTAAGCGGTTCGGTCCAAATATTTTTATGTTTTACATATCAAACCTGTTTAATATATGACAATCCTTTTACATTATATATGACGAGGGATTAATGTATCACCCCACCGATCAACCGCGAGCCTCAGGTTCGATTCTCGACGGAGGCAGGCGTTTGTTTGATAAACATAGATGTATATAATGCCGAGTTTGGGTGTTTATTATCTTCATACGAGGCATAACTTTAGTATTTCTACGTAAGTTGACAAACATCATATCATTTGCTTACATTGGGGATACATCAATTTGTGTAATTTGTCCAGAAAATATTTATTTATTCGTCACATAAAATACACCTGTATCACATTTGAAACCCCTTGACAAAGCACTATATTACCAAACAAACCATTTTATTTCCTATCAAGCTTGTTTATCAATCTAATAACCGCCTCGTTGATCGAGTGGCTAGCGTACACGCCTAACTACACCGACTAACTGCGAGGCTAGGGTTCGATCCCGACGGGGGCAGGCATTTGTATGATGAACATTTAGATGTCTGCATTTCCGGGTCTGGGTGTTTATTAAATTTATTCTGGTATCTATTTAAGTATTTCTATGTATCAGTATCGTTGACTAACACCCATAACACAAGCATATAATTTGCTTACTTTGGGGTTAGATTCAATTGGTGTAGCTTGTCCAGGCATATTTATTATTATAATTACAAGTTGTTTATCATATTTTTTTTCAAATAACATTACCAACAAACCCGTTTACATTTTAAAGTAAACGTTTTAAGCGCCAAATCACTATTTTTGACGTTATAAAAGTAATTTGAAAAATAATGTAAAAACTGAAACAGTTATCTTTTAGGTATAATACTTATCTATGTTTATGTTAAATCTGGTGTCGATATTTTCATAATTGAAGTAGACAGACGGGTTTTGCTTTCAAAAAAGGGTTAACTTTTTAATTTTTTTCTATCGAGCAAAATGAAATGAATCGTGTTTTGGAAACACTAGTCTTATAAAGCATATTAATGTTAATCTTGTGTATTCTTGTCGCCATCCATAATTGCTTTGTATGAAAAAAAACAGTATATTGCTGACGTATTTTAGCATACATGGCCCCTTAAGTGATATTGTTATCACTGAAATTTCAGTAGTAATGTCCTCACTACTAACCTTATCACTAAAATAATAAACGCTCGTTGAACACATGTTTTTCTAAAAACATGTCTTAAATTAGATTTAAATACTCAAAATAGAAACAAATAGAATGGCCACGTTATCCAAGTGTAGCGTGTTATTGGTTGGATGTCGTTTTTAAACAGTGTTTAGATATACAGGCGTCTAACTTTTTTTTAAGTGTTTTTTTTAAATGGCTTATATGTTGCTAACCTCGCGGTTTTTACAACTTCACCGGACTATGCCCGGTAAGAGTGTATGCTTAAAGAGAACGGAAATTACTTAACACTCATGTAATGATAAAGAGCGTCGCCAGCCGATACGTAGGTCGAAAAAATATGTATTGCACGTAAAGTCGAGAGCTTTAGGCCCTCGAATTTAACTTGCTTTTCATTTCCTGCTAAATAGTAGCAATGTAATAATAAAAAAGGCGGATAATAGATTAAACAAGACAAGTTAAGGGACTATTTGCTGTATATTTGGCTGCTTTTTTAGCATCTATAGGGCAACTGCTCTTCTTACTACAACCCTGGATGATGATGATATACATACCTTTTGCTTCAACCAGCAAGATAAGGCACTATTTCCGTTTAATTCATCATCCTTCTGCGTCGTGTCCTGAGTGTCGGACAGGAAAATAGACTTGTGTTGGGTGATAACGTTAAACAAGTGTATCCTGTGTAATTCTACCAGCCGTCGTAACAACTTTTCCGATGCTGAAATTCGGAAATATTACTTAAGTACATTTTATACATAAGTACATATAAGCACTCAGAGACAACAATTAACATTACTGTCATTAAGCTACAACTTTGTATAGAAAATATCGACTTGATGACTGACTAAAAGATAATTGATGTTTCTAAGTGCGACGTTACTTACGTTACGTTAATATAAAACTTCTTTCAAAAGACCGGCTAAATTTTAATATAAGGGGGAGTTGTGTGCGTTACCCCAGCAAGAAAGTAGCACCTAGAGTGATGTGAGTGGGACACATAATTAGTGCTCGATCTGCTGTAAATGTGCGCCGAAAAAAAAATGTGCATGTTGTCGTTTTGGAAATAAACGGAAAAAACACTTTCTGCTGTGTCTGTGATTTTAAATTATACAAGGTACAAATAACTTAAAGGGACGTTTTGTTTTCGAATATTTACACTTAGGATTTTTTTGGTAGAATACAATATTCATTTATTGCGCTATTATACACAAACATGACAACATGAACATTCACGCAAGCGCCCTGCGCTGTCTTACGAGCTTTTGATCAGGTTACGTGTCCTGACGCGTGTTTAGAAGTTTTTACCCGTTCCAAAAAAGGACGCAACGACGGTAAATAAGTGTTCACTTCAAAAATTAAAGGTCAAATATTGCAAAAACATTGCTCACATTCAGTGGATTTAGCTTCTTCCAAAGCATTCTCAAACCAAGCATTCCTCGCCTTGAGAAAATGTAAATGCAGACCATCCGACATATCCGAGCTATTCAGTTTGTTGTGGTGATAATCAGTCGACTTAAAAACAGTGTTGGCTCGTCGCAAATATCCTAGTATCTGAATGAATATAATAAATAATGATTTAATGATATTATTAGCAATTGTAGTAAATCATATTTATTTAGACTAGGTTATAATGTTCATTAAGGTTTTTTTTATCTCTTTAACCTTAAGCTTGTACACTGTCTACCTTTAACTTTTATTTTGTATTGTTTTTTCTCTATTTTAGGTTATCTGTAAGATATTTATTGTTAGATATAAGCTCGCCTTTTGTACGGTATTTAAATGTTTGTATCCTCTCGCTGTTGATCTCTATTGCGTGCACAATAAAATATAAATAAATAAATAAATTCAACTCGTAATACACACTTGATTTATTAGGTTTAAATTTCAAAACTAAATCTCGTTACTTATTTTATTAATATAATAAGTGTAGTAAGTACCCTTAATAAACTTGCCAGAATGAATGAATGATAACACTTTATTATTAATAAGGCCCGGATTCACTTTCACATAACATTTAACTTAGGACACACAAAGGTGGTCTTATCGCTTCAGGGCGATCTCTGCTGCCACCAGCACCAGCCTCCTCACCACTTTTATGAATATAATAATAAGTAATATTTAACTAACACTTTATTAGTATATTTTTATTTATTTGTTCTAATTATAGCTATAGTTAATTGTTTTGTACACGATGCCTTCCATTTTATTTTCACAGCTTAATTTTTTTTTGGGTTGGCTGGAAGAAATTTCTTTAGTTAGAGATAAGCTCGCCTTTTGTGCATTTTTAACTTCTAAGTGTATTTTAGTTTTTGTGTGCAATAAAGTGTTAAATAAAATAAAATAAATAAGTATTATCTATACAAGTAGTAAGTACTTACGTGTGTTTACTTGCATAATCATAATTGATACTGAGTTCAAGTATTGACAGTACATTAACAAAAGCTATTTAATGGGTTAGGTTTAAGAAAGAAAAAAATATGATGTTATCAAGGGACTCCTAGGACTGTCATTTTTTTTTTATTTATTGGTTGATTTGCTTCGACCAACTTATTGATTGGGGTTAAGCGTAAGCTATACCGAATAACAGCGATACTTTCTTGACAGGGGCAGACATTTGTGTGTTAAACATTAAGATGTCCGCATTTTTGGGTCTGAGTGTTTAGTAATTTATTTTTATCTATTTAAGTATTTCTATGTATTACTATTGTCGACCCGTAATAAAAGCGATCTGCTTATTTGAGGTTAGATTCAATTTGTGTTATGTGTCCAGGGATATTTATTTATTTTCTTCTTTTTTGCTTGGTTAGAGAAATTCGAGTATCCATGCATTTTCTCTTTCTTTTCACCCAATCTTATTATTATACCTTATTTCTATTTTAATGCTTATTTGTATTCACTTTGCTGTAAGTTTGATTGAGCACAATAGAGTTCATTCATTCATTAATGTCACTTGCAGGGCTTTACTTTAGACTCTGACATGGCTTACTATGACGACTTAAGGTTATTTCAAAATAAACTAAAGTCATAAAATAAAAAAAATAAAAAAAGTAAAAAGTATCTTCACGCCCATATCCCCGAAGAGGTAGGCAGAGGTACAACCAAGGCACCCACGACTAGCCGGAAGACACTAAGTCCCACAATGTGATAGGTGGCAAGCCAATCGCCAACCGGGCACATTTCCAATCCCAACCAACATTTTGTCATTAGAAAATTGTAAAAATCCAATTTTCTTTATGTTGGCCGACCCGGGATTCGAACCCGGGACCTCATGCAGTCAAGTCCAACACTAGGACCGCTAGACCACAGAGGCGATTAAAATAAAAAAATGTCCAAAAAAAATTTGTAACGAAAGATGAGACAGCTTTGGCCTTTGCCAAAAGGGACAAATGGATAAAATAATAGCAATAAAACTATGCATTAAGAAACTTTACCTGCAAGCACTGGGGCAACGGCAAATCATAATGGAGTTGATTGAAAAGGTGGTACAGTGTCTCAAACCACAAAGTCATTATTTCATTGGTGGTGTTCTAAAACAATGTAAACATAGAAGATGATTAAAAACTAGTTCCAAAGTTTCCTAAGATGATATAATTATATGACTTTGTTCTACAATTCATTATTACTTACAAATATCTGTAATATCAGACATATAATATTTGATTTTACAAAAAGTTAGCACTATCTGTCTCCGTTTGATAACTTTGCAATTAACTCGGTATATTGAATTTCATATACTTATGTGCACTTTTTGGTATATCTGTAAAAGCAGAGCCAGATTAACCCTTTATGGGCCTGTAGGCAATACAATTATCGGGCCCTTTCCTTTACCTATCAATCGCAAATCTCACATATTGTAATTAACGTATTTCGAAAGTTGCGGAATTATTACGATTTACGCTACAAATTATTATCACGCTACGGCCTACAGAACGCACCCGACGAATCGGGGAATCCCCCAACTTGAATGAGGTCAAGTTGCGTTCAGAAGGATTATATTAGTTCTAATATTAGATACTAGTTGGTTCTGTATGTATAAAGCGTTACATGCGTTGAAAAAAAGAGAATAGTATTGTTGATAATAATAATAAGAATAATTCTTTATTGTACACAAGTGAAATAACACAAAAGAAATAGCAATTTTAGGAAAAATTTTACAATTTTCATCATCATTATTATCATTTTCGATCCATAAAACTTTTTTTGCGGACTGCAGTGGGACCTCTGTCGATCCAGGGCCCTCAGGCAGTTGCCTACTCTGCCTTAAAGTTAATTACGGCTCTGTATAAAAGACGCATTATTTCACCAAACATTATTTCGATATAACTCAAATTGTTGCCATTTTTTATTAGTCATATCTATGTTAAAATTATAACGAGGAAAGATTTGAATTTTTGTTTGTTTGTTTGAAATGAATAGGCTCCGAAACTACTGAATTGATTTCAAAAATTCTTTTACCTTTAGAATGTTACATTATCCCTGAGTGACATAGACTTTGTTTCATCAAAATCAGTGTAGTAGAAGCCAAGTTACGTAGGCAAAGCTGGGTGAAACTGCTAGTTATTCATATTTTAACCAATTTACACAAAACCAAAATCAATTGTACATCTAAACCTTCCTTAAGAATCTACTACGTAATGAAGAACACTGTATAATGACCTGCTAAGTTTTTGACTTTATTGCAAATAGACAGAAACACCAACATGGCCTGGCCACTTTTTTTAAGAACATGTAATCATTTCGTAGTTAATGTTTATACTCACTTGGACAATAGGTATCTCTGCGTAACGATTTGATAAATTACGAATGAACGTAAATATATCCAATGCACATTCATAGTCCTCAGCATTAAGTGCTTCCCTCATCAAGGAGGGTAATTCGAGCAGCTCTAATAATTTGTCACTTTGATTTCTAATGTTGCTGTATCTCCTGGAAAATTCAGTAAGTTATATTAATAATTTATATGCCATACCATTGTATAATAGTAACACTTGAAGCATGTATTATTTTGATATTTCTAAATGTCCACTTTTGAATGCAACTTTATGGCTTATGTCATAAGATTATCTTTCTCCTATGACGGTTAGTACTATTGAAATAATATTAAGCTTTTATGATAGAAGCCTGACGCCCAAAGGTGCAATTAACAGGACTATAAATCCTAGCATTTAAGAGCACAAGTCATTAGAAACTGTATATACAAAAAACAGTCACATTTTGTTTTACTAAGCCTCCTAATATTCCGGTGACAGTGACAAAAATTATAACGCTCATGCAGTAGTGAGCCTAAGCTCTGTTGAGATTGAATCATCAATATTTATAATGCATAATTTGTTGGATTTCTCCCCTCTTAAAAAGAACATACAAAGATATACTTCTGCACTCAACATTTTGCTTTTTGACCACTTAAAAAAAAAGAACGGGGTGGTATTGTAAAAAAGAAGGGGGTGGTATGGTTAACACCTATATATTATTTACTGTATTAAATTTATTTTTATTTAGTTGGAAATATTAACTTATGAAAAAATAGGAAGTTCTGCTGTGACATATTATGTATTCTTAATCAGAAAGTAATCTATTTGTGGAAACATTTGTTTTTGTTACATGAGAGGTGTTGACCATTAATAATAATAATAATAAATATATAAGGTAATAAAAATAATAAATATATAAAATTAGTGCTCAGAATTGAGGCTGGACATTCTGGATAATTAAATGAAATAGCAAAAAAATCAGATTTAAAATAAACAAATAAGGCTAACAGCTGGGAACACTGTCTTTTTAGTGAGAATAACTATTTTCTTTTTACTTCATTTCATTTATTATTTTTTACATTTTTAGGTACCTATTCTGAATCCCTAGCCGAAATATTGTTAACTAATTTGAGAAAACTTGTTTAATAAAGAATATGCACACAGTTTCAAAGTAGGAGATAACAGCTGTAGCTTATAGACACCTGTGTTATGTTATGTAATATGTGGCCTAGTGTGTCGCATGTACCCCGATTGTTATGCTAATCATGCAAGTCTACTGGCTAACCTACCCTCTTGACTGGAACATAGCACTGTCATAATGACGGCAGGAATAGTCAAGACAAAGGATCCCTACCCGGGCAAATTGCTGCACCTCTCTACCATCAGTGATCTTGTTGGAAACAACCTGTGTCTTGTATCATACAAGCTATCTGGGAAAGAGACAGATGGTCTATTCTACTCAGAAGACCGGTAGAAATATTCTACTTCTAACACATGATACCTTCTGCTACAAATGGTAAAATTGTATTATCTCAAATAAAGAGAAAAAAAACTACATAAACGTAAAAACTAAATTTTTAAGATTGACTGTGTTTATTTTTATACTATTATAATAAACACTTACTTTTTTTCTTGAAGAATGTTGCCAGCTACTTGAGAAAATGTCTCACACTGTTCGGTAAATAATGGTACATCGTCCAGAAATTGTGATAAAGATTCTTTAGATTTTCCCAAGTCACTGGTGATTGTTCTGGAAACATCAGCTGTTTCAACAAATGTCTTATAGTTTGTAAAAGCCAAGTCTTGAGTTTGTTCTGTTAAATGTCTCATCTCTTCACTTAAACTTTCTGGTTCTTCTTGAATGTGTTCCCAACTCTGTGATCCTAATTTTTTAATATATTCTGTGATGTTGTAAAAGTATTCAGCATTTTCTGCAAACATGTAATTTTTGATTATCATTTAATTGTAGTATTTATTTTCCTGTAAGTAATCAGAACTGTGTATCTAGAGGACATAACCAGCCGCATAAACAGTAAAGAAAGGAATTAATACTTTCCCCACAGGATTTGCACCCTCAATAGCTTAAATGGTTGTTGTTGGCATGAGACAAGTAAAAATCCTGTATAGGGCGAAATTATTTCTTTAAAATATGTAAAAACATTTTTTACTTCTGTAAAATACTGCTCATACAGACAAAAACAGTTTAATCTATATTATACAAAAATACTGTGTTAGTATTTAAAATTCAAATATAATGTAAAAAGATTCAAAAAGAATATGAATTTTGATTCAAATTGTTGTGCGATTTTTTCAATATCCATCATACTAATACTATAGTGTGAATTAGTATTTGAAAACATTACCTGTAGATGAATTTGGGAATATAAGTTGACATAGTTCTTTAAGCTCTTGACTCATTTTGTCCGGTCAGAGGAACTAATTTTACGTTTTCACTTCCTTATTATAATTTATTAAATACAATTGTTTAATAACTTGTAATGAACTTGTCTAAAAATTATTAAAAATGTAATACATGTCTTTACGATATCATTAACTAGATCCGCTTAAGATTTAAGTTTTAAATTAAAATAATACGTAAGCAATGTATCCACTGCACAATATTAAGCCAGAATATTTTGGTTTTAGAAATAATGTTTTGTATAAATTTGTGTTTTGGAATTTAGAATACAGTTACTAGTAAGCACAGCACAATATTAGATTACTTTAAACTGGACTCTGGTGAATACAGTAGGTAGGTAATGTACTTTGTATACAGTAAATTTGAGTAAATTGGTTAACTTGCTACAGCCAAAAGTAAAGTTTAATATTTGAGTTTGTATTTGAGCTGGCTACAGCTTCTTGTACATAAGTCAGTGTGACCAGATTTAATTTTAAGAAAATACCGAGGCACCTCAAAAAAA
>NJDC01000897.1:175609-192271 GCA_002245475.1 Calephelis virginiensis | reverse complement strand
GCTTAAACAGTACTAAATAAGAATTTTAAAATAATCGGCTGAATACTTTTAGAAATATGAAGAATATTTCTTTTTTTAAATGAAGAAACACTTGTACTATTTCACATATCACTTATAATTTATTGTTTTATAAATAGCCTACCGGTTTCACTTAAAACAGCATAATCAGAGCTAAAACTTAAACTAGTTTAAGATTTATTTAGTTTAAGTTAAGTGTTTCTTCATTTAAAAATATATATACCTATTTGGAAATTTCACCAAGCGCCGGCGATGGTAAATATAAAATAAATATTACCTTCTTTTTGCACTTCTGTGAAGTTGCAGGTAGGTGGAGGCACAACCAGGGCACCCACGACTAGCCGAAGTCCCATAATATGATTGGTGGCAAGCCTATCGGCAACCCGGCACGTGTCTAATCTCGGCAACTTTACTTTTATTAGGAAATTGAAAATACAAATTTTCAATTGAATTGAATTGAATTACCCTGTACTTATTACTAATGTATTATGTTATGCGTTTAATTTTCATAAATTTATTTTGTTGGTTATTGAGAAAGGGCACCCAGTCATACAATTAGCTAAAAGCCGTCGAATTTGCTACAGATTGAATTCATAATTTTTTAATATTGTGATTGACGTAGCATTGATGACACTACATTGGAAAATCGTATTTCATCAATAATTTTATGAAGAGAATAATAGCCCTCGAATTTTTTATTGAAACTTATAGATGTTTCAATAAAAATTCTATGTACGCGCCAATTTATGATCGAATTTACCAACGTACAGGCAGAGTACCTAGTTATCAAAGATAGCACAAACAGGTGCGATTAATTTTATGGTTGGCAACCCTCTTACTAAAATGTTGCCTTATATCAATTATGATATTTTAAGAAATGGCAATAAGGACTACAGAGCTACCTATAGGATAAATTGTGAACTAAATTGATCATTTTCTACTGCTGAGAACTGTCAAATTCACTGACTGAAAAGCCCATGGTACTACGGTTTGTGCGGCTTGCCACCTGTGCTTGCCACTGAGCACTTGTCAATTGTCATATAGTTGTCATTTGTCATAAATGTCACCACAGATTACTTGACTGCAATCTCGTAGAGTACCTACCTTTGCTGCAACCAAACTGCAAGAAGCCTACATGTGTGGTGTTGTTTGTTCGTCCTCTCCTAGATTAATTATCATCCACCCCCTAATTTTTTGTTTTCTGTGGAACTTAGAACTTTCATGTAACATCCTAAATTTAACATACTGAATCTATGCTTTTGATGTATTAAGTGTGACCTTCGAGATTATTTTGATTTCTTATTTAAAATAAGGTATGTACTTGACTATTCAGTAAGTATTAAAACACAAACTATCATATTCCTACTCCTTAGTTGAAATCATAATTTTAAATATTATGTGTTGAGAAAATATATAGTGGCTAATGTTTAGACTTTTTTAATGCAGTATGACAAAGAGCAGTATGATGCAGTTTAAATTTTATTCTACAATTTCCTATAATCTGTGGCCTGTAGTGTCAACTGTCGCTTGCCGAATAATGGTGGATTAATGGAAAGAATAAAATGTAAGATAGCCATTTGCGTTTTTAACCAAAGATTCCAATTTGTAATTTAATGTTCAATAATACGCAAGGGAAGTGGACTGTAAATTTGAGCGAGTTTTGAGTAAGTATCATAAGTTCATCTTGATATCATTTTATTGTTTTATGTTTTCATCCATGTTGAACTATTGAATAGTTTCTTGATTGCGTCATGTAAACGTTTTAATAATTCCTTCCATTTAGCTCTCATGTTATATCAAATCATCATTTACTTAACTTTTGAAATGTACTAAATAATAACAATGAAGTTTGCTTAGAAAGCATAACCTTTTCTTTTGACAATTAAATAACCTGTTAATTTTTAGGTCTCGGCACCATTTTTGTTTGTCTTTCATTTCCTATTTTGTGATAGCGAACAAAATGTATTGTTACATTGAAACCTTAATATTGTTATACTATTGATTTGCTGTGTGTTATCAATTTATAGCAAAATAAATAATCTTAAGAAAGGTTATGTTGATGTTTTGTTTTCAGATTTTGACAGAAATTGTTCCATCTTATTGCTATCTATCTTCGCTAAATTTGGTATCTAATTTGTAACTGTTGTGAATAATGTTTTCAGATTTCGTCTGTAAATTTAAAAATGGACATTTATTTTACACTATTTAATGATTTATTGGTGGATTAATAATTGTGAAAATGACAAAACTGCTCTCACTTAGTTGGAAACTATTTTAACAAAATAAGACAAAATGGATGGCGAGGAGTTTAATTTGCATTGGGAAGATGATGAGAAGGTAACTTACATGTATCTTTATTTATTATATTTGTCCATGTATAAATTGGTGAAATAATCTGAAAGAGAGAAATGCTTTTTTGCTTCCTAGCCTAGAACACATTTACTGCAGACACCACTTAAATTAAATTGATCAAAGACCTGCTAACAATATGGATAATAGATGAATACTAAAAGAGGTTTTGTTTTGTGTATTTGATAGTATCTGACAACAAGGACTGCGTTAGTATTGAAAAGCTGTTAAAACTTATAATAATAAAATAAAGAAATAAGTTATTATCCCTGGACATATTACACACATTGATATTCCCTCAAAACAAACACTTGCTAGGGTTGTGTGTCAGTGAACAATATAAATTTATACCAGGTTAAAAAAACTGAACATATTGCATGGATTTAGTAGTAATTACTTGTGTTACTAAACTAGTAAACATAATATGTTATGCTAGCCGTTGACAAGTGACATCATCAGCATAGAATATATTTTCATAAAAGCCATAGTCCTTGGGGGTCAATATTTGAAAAAGATGGAGAATAACTTTGTACTCTGTTCTTACCAAATTCAGAATACTTTATTTACATAGACTATGCAAATGGTACTTGTGCTTGTTGATAATATTACTCGAAAGTACGGTATAAACAATAATTTCATCAGAATTGGTTGAGCAGCTTTGTTGTGAAAACTTTACAGAGTTTACTTTGCATTTAATACATCACTAAAGATTTTAATAAATGTTATAACTTACATCAGCATGATAGATGCATAAAGATCAAAGATGTGATCAAAAAATGCATGAATTTAGCATTTCTAGAATTTTGGCTGTCCGTCTATTATATGTTTCCTGACCACAATTCACTATGAATCTACCAAATCAAACTTAATAAAATTTGGTAGTTAGGTACTTTATGTTGTGAGCAAGGTTATGGGGTGGATTTTACCTCGAATAAATTAAGTGGTTCTTGTGGGAAAAGTATAGACTCAATATTTAAATTGGATAGATAAAAAAATTTGATTGTAATGCATTAACTCAAATTCTGATTTAATTTATTAATTTTTTGATTAAAATAATAGGAAGGCCGCTGCAAACAAAATCAATGACCGCCATCACATGCAATTTCTTCGAAGATCCTTTATTCGTAGATGTAGGGCCTGTATCAGGATGGGGGGGCAGTTACTATAAATTACTGTAATGTTTATTTAATAAATATTAATTGAAAATCATATTTTTTTAATTTTGCTAGTATTAAATAGTTATCCCATTTTACACATTAACACCAACAGTTCAATAATTTTTCATTACAATAACGACATATTACATCTTTTTAGAAACATCATTAAACCAGAAATATTTTGAAATGATGGGCCACTGTTGCTTTCATATTTTTTTTTTATACCAGAGCTATTCAAAGTTCCATATCAAAATTATTTCTTCCGAAATTTTACACAAAACCATAGTTAAACTTTTTTTTGAGCAAAATACTCCATTAGCTATTTTATTTGATAGTTATTTACTGGTGCAATTAATATTAAATACTTAAGCACAGAAATAATTATGATATTAACCGATTTGACCTCGTTACGAGAAAAAATACAAAATCAGACAAAAAATGATGTTTTTTTAAAGTGACATATTTCTAGCAGTGTAAGGGCTATAATTTTTTTTATCTTTTTTTTGGGCTTGTCTTCAGTTCTACTATTAGGCTTTCAGAGGTTATCCATTCTTTCCTGGTATACAAACTTTTGCATTTATTTAATTAGGGTTTTGTGGAAAATTTTCAGCCTAACATAGCAGGAGAAGAAGTAATATGTGGTTTGGACAATGACCAGTCAGTTTCCTATTCAAATATGGTAAGAAACAGTTTTATAAATAAATACTGCCATCTCCTATTAGGAGCGAAGTTATTTTATGCATTGGTGTTGTGAACATTTGTTTTATTAATGTGCAACGAAAAGAGCTCAGGATCTTAGTCAGAGCGTTAACAGGACACTGCAGACTCAACAAACATTTAAACAGAATGAACTTAGCAGAAGAGCCTGATTGTAGAGCTTACTTGTTGGCAGAAGAAACGGCAATACCCATACTCTGTGAGTGCCCAGCACTTAACCAAGAAAGAAGTAGACTTCTGGGTGGGCACACAAATAACCCCCAAGATATTAAGTTGATAAGTCCCAAGTGCATTGTGCAGTTCCTAGTGATTGTTGGCTTTGCGGAACTTATGTAAGCTTAGTGAATAAGAGGCATGATCACAATAGATCTGTCAAGGTTGCAGTGATCCTTGGGATTTTTTGACCCATACCCTTTAATACTAATAATAATAATAATTTATTAATGTTGTCTGATAGCAAGATATAATTTTTACCTATAGACACCATAAATGTTACTTGTACATTCTTAACCCATGTGTGCAATTACATTTAGACATTTTTTCACAATAATACTGACTACCCTATCCGTCACGAAATGCTAGAATGTCGAGAATTGATGCTATGGTAGTAAGAACAAAGTAAGGAGCAACCAATGTGAGAGTCATTGGTGGTTTAGTTATTAAAACATAAAAAATAATAAATTAGACAGTATAAGACAATCAAATTATTGCAAATGCAAATTACTGTCAGTAACTTCCTATAATTATTGCCTAAAATCTTTTTCTGGTTGTAGACTTCAGAAGAAATCATTGCACATACAGATCAAATAGCAGCGGAGAACTTAGTATATTTATCACAAGAAGTTGTAAGTTATACAGATCATATAGGTTCTGTAGAAGACCCCAATGTAGAATGTGTAACAGAGGAAGTTATAACGGATGATTGGGTCCTGTCTGGTGGACAAGAAAGGTAATTTTAAACAAAACATCTTATTAATTAACTAGCAGCCCATTCTAGCTTCACACGGGTTGACAAATTTCTAACATATAAACTTTCCTCTTGGACCACTTTATCTATTAAAAAACATATCAAAATCCATTGCATAGTTTTAAAGGTCTTTAGTATACATAGGGACAGGGCACATGTAACAATATTTTTTTATACAGATGCTTAACAATTTGTAACAAAATTTTGTGTTTTATTATTATGATAATATTTGGTCAATATTTACTATATTTCAACCAGATCATATCGTTATGATCCGGTTTGAGCACATGGCACTGAGGTCACAGTGCTAGTAATTTATATGTATAATATACTTGTGCTTGCCATCTTTAAGATTTTTGGATACCAAATTTGTACTATATCTTCAAATAATATTCTGATTTTTGTAATTTCAGAGTGGAAGTGCCCATAGAACATCTAACAAACCCAGTGCTGGATATAAAAATAGAAAATGACATTGATGTTCCTCTGCCAACTGACCAAGTATATAACTTTTATTATTGAAGATTATTTTGTTCGGAAACTTCGGAAGACTGCAATGTCAAATAATAATTGATGTTTTAGGATGAATACACAGCTATGCGGCCATGGCCATGTGACTTTTGTTCTCGGCGGTTCCGCAAAAAGGCGGCGCTGATGAACCACATGGTCGCTCACCAGAATGACCGTCCGCACGCTTGCAACCTCTGTGGAGTGCGGTACGTCCGCAAGTGTGACCTCATGACGCATTTGAAGATACACGCCTTCGTGCCGGATAACGCTGATCCCATTGATTATGGTATGTTACAGAGATGACATGACCATATTGTCCGCAAGTGAAGAATGAATACACTTTATTATGTACTAATAAAATACGTATAATTAAATTCCGTAATTTAATTTTTTTTTCTTTACAGATGACATGATAGATAATAGTAAATTATTAAAAGTTAGAAAAAAACGGGGCCGACGGAAAAAAGTTTCGGAACCTGCAGAGGTAAATCAAAACTAACAATAAAATTTATTATTAGTTAATCAAAAAAGTGTATTGCAAAACATCATTATTAATGGTATTATTTTTCAAATTTAGATAAACGTCAGTCAACGAAAATATGATGGCAATATTCTTTATGTAATATGTGAACGTTATTGACTGCTCACCAATACATATAAGAAAGAAGTACCTAACTAGGAAAATTTTGCCACATTAGCAAAGTTGTATTTTTTTTTCTGTAAAATTTAATAATAAGTATGTTTATATTACGAGTTATATCTTTTTGGTCCATTGAATGCGGTTATCGTGTGCAGAACGGTGTGTGGGAGCACATGACGTCGGCGCGCACGCAGCAGTGGTCGCGGCGAGCGCGCTCGCCCGCGCCGCCCCCGTCGCCGCCGTCGCCCGCGCCATCCCCATCCCCGCCGCCCCGCTCCTCGCCCTCCCCGCGCTCACCATCGCCGCCTCCGCCCGCCGACCCCTCGCGCCCCTTCGTGTGTCGCCACTGCGGGGTCGGCTTCGCCAGGGAGAAGGCGCTACAGTCACATTCTAGGGTGAGCTTCCATACATTTATTCACCTAATATCGCAGTAGGCTTGAATTTATTTTATGGTATAGTCCAAGAAGTCACGGCCATTTAGTAGTCAACATTTCTTGAATCGCTTGGGAAGTATATTTTAAATATTTAGGATATGATATACAGATTTTTTATTTAAATAAATATATTTATGTATTTCTATACATATCATCTTAAATACATAATCGAAGGAATATATTTGGATAGCTATTGGTAGTTTTGTGATGAATGAGTAATATAAAACTATCACAGACAGGTCATTTATAGACGCGCAATATCAGCTAAAAATAACTATAACGCTGTAAAATTGTCAGTCAAGCCTGCCCTGTGCTTAACCTCACAATTCATATCGTCATAAATATAGCTTTGACGCACCTGGATGACCGCGTCGCTCACCACGCCTTTTACTACGTTTATTGCGTAAAAATATTATCATAGCAATATTTGTTTGAAAAACAACGTTTTAGTTTAGTTCGGCACTAACGTAATATTTTGGCAGGTTAGGCAGAGTGTACCTATCGAGTGTAGAGGTGGACATTAAATAACTTCACAGTGAAAAAGTCACTGTGATCTGCTGATCAACGTAATATAATCTACTTGTCATGTTAAATAGCTACTTGTGCTTATTTCGAGTAAAAATTCCCGCAGTTACTGATTGAAAACCAGCACACCGTCCGTTCGTCACTGCGGCACACTCGCTATTGTAGCATGCCGCGTGCATGCCCTGATCCGAACACGAGCTCGCGCGTCGTCCTTTTATATGAAGTTAGAATACTGTATAGATAATATTACCGTGACTTTATCCATGGCTTCCCGACAAGCGGACCAATGAGAAACAAGCTACGAGAATTTCGAAGCACCTATGGCGCCTAACGCACTAATGACTATACTTTGTTCATGACTTACTTGACTGGGTTTTTGGCGCCATCGAGAGAAAGGATGGTCGAAGTTTTTTCATAATTATTGAATTTCGTGTTAATATTGAGTGAAATTAGTCAATTTTGGTGGCATTTTGTACAATTTTGTTCAGTGAAAGTGTACAAATGAAATAATTATAAAGATATAACGTATCGTATATTTTCTCGTTGCCGCCAAATCTCGTTACATGAGCTTGTGTAAAAAGGCCACCGCTTTACCCAAGAGCCTGACATGACTTACTGATGACTTACGACTGATGACTAATTAAAATTAATTGAAATTGATATAAAATTTGGTGCAAATTTCTACTTGACTAATGGCTAAATACTAACGTGAAGGCCAAAACTTAAAGAAAGAAAAAGAAGACTTACTTGACTTGACTACACGCGGGTGCGCCGCCCGTTGTACAGACGATGTAACTCGCAAGAATTCATAATAACCCGTTCCGCGTTATAGTGCTTCTCATTCATTTCTACGTCAATAGACAGTGACCGCTGAGGTGCCGTGCAAGCTGGACGTGTGTCGCTGCGTTATTCACCTGATATAAAAGTAAAAAGTGTATTTTCATAGTTTATTATTTATTTGAAAAAAATATGTCTCTAAAATCATTAAAACATTTTTGTAATAATAAATTATTATAAAAATGTTAGTGGTGGGCATTAAATAACTTCACAGTGAATAAGTCACTGTGATCCGCTGATCAACGTGACCGCTTTGATCTGTCAACAAGGAATTACGTTCCAAAGTAACGTAGATACCTATGCCGTTGCCGTTCCGGAACGTCGTTCGATCGCAGTGATGGCGACACGTTACGTTTGACGTCGCTATCTAGATCGTCGTAATCCTATAAAAGTGTAAAAAATATTTTAAATTAACGCTCTCTCTCTCTCTCTCTCTCTCTCTCTCTCTCTCTCTCTCTCTCTCTCTCTCTCTCTCTCTCTCTCTCTTGTATAATTGGAAAACACATAAAATAAAAATAAAAGAATAAGGAGAATTGATAAAATGAAAATATCTTCCTTTTTAAAAGTCTGTTGAAAATCTGGCTAAATGGCATTGCGTTAATTGGAAAACGAGTGTGACTCCTGAATCGTTTGCCTAATTATATTCGAAGCGATAACTGTGTCGATAACTACCTAAATTAAAGGAATTTATAACCTAGGTAAAATGTATTGTGCTGAGAGTGACCAACGTGACCGACGTGACAAAGTCACGATTATTTTTTAACTTTACTTTCTCGTCACTGGAACGACGGTCACGGCGATTGAAAAGTAACGACTTATCACATGTATAATCGAGTGCCAATTTAGGATAAGCGATTTTTGTTTGCTTGTACAAAAGACTAACGAATTCGGAAGACGCTTCCACTCTATACTTTCTGCCTAGCACGCAAGGTACGTATCGTGAAGATAAGTATATTAAATATTTTCATTTGTTGGAACTTACGGTCAGACCAAAGCATAAAAATAGAAATATATAAAATAGTTCGACAATCTAGCAAATTTAGTTGTATAAACACAATTGGAATCGACATTAACTTAACATCATCTCTTTGTCTCTTTTTAACAAGTGTTGATATTATGTACGCCGAAAGAGGTAACGACATTTTTATCTATGCTCATTTTGGCGTTGATTTAAAGTGACGTCATGACAGTCCTCATGCTTGCCAAGAACGCCATATTTTGTGTTCAATTTTGTAGTGATGTACTATTACAATTGTCGATATTTTATTTACGTTCGCAGAAAAGATTATTTGGTATACATTACAAGGTATGAATGTTTACCATTACCATTGAAAATATCAATCACAGTATATAGTATAGTATCCTAATAAGAATTCTTTCAAGTGCTCAATTTAAAGTAAAGAAAGTGGATTGAATGTAATCTGATAACTTTTTTTTGTAATGATAATGAATCTTGTAATAAATATAAACAGTTATCTTATACAAATAATAAAAATATTTCTTCCCCAAAATGTAAAAAAATATGCTGGTGAGAAATAAGTAGTTGCAATTTCATACGGTAGGTAAATAATAATTCTTATCTATTTATCTAAACTTAACTATCAATCGTCACTAATAGATCAAATATCGATATCGATACTCCACTTTTTATGGATAGTCTTCTAATGTCAGAATGGCAACCAAATGCAAGCTTTTTTCGTAGGTATTTCATGTCCATATACTTAAAGGTCAATGGACCAGAGTCACATTTTATTGTGATAATTTGGTAAATAGGTTTGTACCAACGTTTTCTAATACTTTGATAATGTATTTTTTGTATGTAAAAAAATATGCTGGTGAAAAATAAGTAGTTGCAATTTCATTCGGTAGGTAAATAATAATTCTTATCTATTTACCTAAACTTAACTATCAATCGTCACTAATAGATCAAATATCGATATCGATACTCCACTTTTTATGGACAGTCTTATAATGTTAGAATGGCAGCCAAATGCAAACTTTTTTCGTAGGTATTTCATGTCCATATACTTAAAAGTCAATGGACCAGAGTCACATTTTATTGTGATAATTTGGTAAATAGGTTTGTACCAACGTTCTCTAATACTTTGATTATGTATTTGTTTAAAATTTTGAAAAAAAAAGCTTATTTTTTTGTTTTCTTCTATATGCTCTAAATCCACTACGATTTACTTAATTGCGAACAATGCCAGTATAGGAATTTTTATGCAATAAGACAGTGGACAAACACATGGCTCTTTAGATGGTGAGAGATAACCATGGCTAATTTCACCCAGAATATTGGTTGTCATCGGCGTAAGCTGCATCTATCATTTAGTCAAGTGAAATCGGGTTTAAGCTGTCCAGAATAGTCTTAAGTCGTTATTTTTAGTCTTGTGAGGTCTTCGATAAGTTGGTGGTATTATTGCTTAATCTCAACGAGTCAGTATCAAGAAAATATACAATACGCTAGTTTCCTCATGTAATTTTTTATCGCGTTTTGAAAGACAGCACACATTGTTGATGGGTGAAGCGTGTCAGGGCGAGGGGAATTGTATTGCACACGCAGCCGTGGGCATCACATCGGATTTTTAGCTTAAGCTAGGCTTAAGTATCAAAGAGTAGAATAAAAAAACAAGTGTCAATTCCACTTCAAAATCGTTAAGAACGGAAAGTGGCACTTCTGGTATTTGACGTACAAAACTTTAGCATTAAAATTTCATTATCCCCTATATTCACACGAAAGATATCATTTTACTCTCTCTCTATGGTGACTTTAGGTCGCATCGAGGAATGCTCGTGTGGTGGTAAAAATCCGCTGCAATGCCGTCCGGCGTAGTGAGCGTTGTTTCACACGAAATGTATGAAAGCACACTAGGCCGATTATTGCGCCTATCCAAATATTTACTATCGTTAGCTGAATAAAATTTTGCAAGATGGCACAAATATTGAGTAATCTTCATGTGGTTTTGCAATAACGTGGTGTAGGTGCACGGCGGCGACTCCCCGGTGGAGTGCGGGTCGTGCGGGGAGCTGTGCTGGTCGCGGGAGGCGCTGCGGGCCCACACCCGCGCCCGCCACCCGCACCTGCCGCCCGCGCGCGCGCCGCCGCCGCCCGACACCGACTCCGGTGAGACACGTCACACATCACACATCACACATTACACGCCGCACCACTGCATCTTATTCGTTTACCTAGTTTTTCATTCATTATGTTTTTGAGAATATTCGTTATGTTGCTTCTTCATTCGCATACCACATTATGACTATTTAGAAGTGATTTTAAGATATTTAGGAGATTCTAACATAAAGTTTATTTAATAATGATAATAATAATAAAAGTTTATTTAGAAACGTTACAATATTTCAGATTAATGCAGTACGATAATAACTACATTAGTCAAAAGACTGTGTTGTAGTCATTAACGCCCACCTCCATGATATACAAAACACGTCTCTACAATAAATACTTAAAAAAAAAACAAAATAAACTATTTTACTTACAGGAAAAAAAAGTGTTTATATTTATTAAAACGCATGTGTGCGTGTGCGTGTGTGTGTGTGTGTGTGTGTGTGTGTGTTTAATAATTTCATACTGTAATACTGACGCCTTAATACGGACAGACGATAACCTCGTACATACACATTTAGAAACATTCCCTTTTATAATATAGTGTAGATTTATACAATAATGTTGCATGGGCAGGAGACGACATGGACTACCAGTTGTCCCCCCTGGGCCCCAGCGAGCGAGAGCGGGAGCGTGATCGCGATCGGGGCGAGGGCGTGCGAGGACCGGAGCTGTTCTGCGGGGACTGCGGGGTGGCCTTCCAGCGGGCCGACCTCTTGCGGAGACACGTCGCAGCCGCGCACAGGTACTTACTCTTACTAAATATTTATTCTGCTAGTCTTTTAAAGCGCTTAGTCTTGCTAGCAGAAAGTTCACTGAAATAAAAAAAGAATATAAAATGATTACATCCATCTTATGTTTAATTTTAAGATCCGATATGTAATGGAGTATAAAATATTTGAAATATAATAAAAAAATATTTACTCAACCAACTTCATATTTTTTTGGTTTTGGCAAGAGCGGCAGCATTTGCCATTAGAGGAGTTGAGGTTTGATTCAAGTTACTCGATTTAACAAATTCGGGCTAAAATTATTCAAAATCCAGTTTTACTTAATCAATTAGTCCAGTCAAGGTAAGGAAATGTATCATTGATGTATTGTTGTATCCAGTTACAAGAGGCACGACAGCGGCAGTGGGTCGTGGGAGCTCCACACGTGCGAGGTGTGCGGGGAGACCTGTCCCGACGCGCTCACACTGCTGGCGCACGCCGAGCGGCACACCGAGCGGCCGCGGGCGCACACCAGGTAACGTGGGGGGGGCAGAGGGAGTGAAAGAGAGAGATAGACAATGTGCGAGGTAGGTGTGCGAGGAGACCTGTCCCGAAGCGCTCACGCTGCTGGCGCACGCCGAGCGGCACACCGAGCGGCCGCGGGCGCACACCAGGTAACGTGGGGGGGGGCAGAGGGAGTGAAAGAGAGAGATAGACAATGTGCGAGGTAGGTGTGCGAGGAGACCTGTCCCGAAGCGCTCACGCTGCTGGCGCACGCCGAGCGNNGGGGGGGGGGGCAGAGGGAGTGAAAGAGAGAGAGAAGAACTTTAGCGTAAAAAGCCGCATCGGGGGCTGCGCTCGGGACTGAGTTCGGAAATCCGCTGCGGTGCTGCGAACCTATCGCCAACTAGGCACATATTCAATCAAAAAGTACACTAGATTTAACATGCTTAAGTAAATTTCGCTTTCGGCTGAACCAGAGCAAGGTAGGAGGTTCGGTTTTGGTTGCGGTTTCGTCTGAAAAACCAGTTCGCTCGGACACAAATTTCGAAGCTCTGTTTGGCTGTTAAATAGTTTATGAAATATGTGTATGCATTATCGGGAAAATGGTTTTTCTTGAGCCTTATATTTTCGTCTCGTAAGTCGAGAAGTTAGCGTACATGTCTAATACCACTGACCAAATTCGAGGATTGGATTCGATTCCTGATGGTGGCTGGCATTAGTGACATGACCATCTGAATGTCTATTTCTGTGTCTGGGTGTGTTTATTAAATTAATTCCAGTATGAGTGTATGTCTTTGTATTAGCACTGACTAACACCCTATCACAATCCTATGATTTTCTTACTTTGAGGCTAAATATAATTTGTGTAATTTGACCAGAAAATTTTGTTTGTTTACTAGCTGTCCTAGGGAACTTCGTTCCACCCGTTCTGTTTTTATGGGAAAACTTGAAAGGATGTTTTTCCTAGTTTCCTCGCAGGCTTTCCTTCTTTTTTATCTTTTAAACCTTCCCTGGACTTCCAGAAATAATTCAAAACCAATATTACCAAATTGGTCCCGCTGTTCTTGAGTTTTAGCGAGACTAACGAACAGCGTGATATTTTTATATAAAAGGAGATATTATTATACTTAAACTGATAATTTTAATCACATTTTATAATTTCAGGTTAAAAAAGATGTCTCGTGGCCGAAATAATACATCATATTCGAGCAGTTCCAGGCAGTTCCCTTGTAAAGAATGTGGTAAGTACCAGTTTTAATTATTTGTAGTAATTTTCAGAATATACCATATGCCTTCCCATCAGGCAGCTCGAAAAAGGCAAGTATAAGCGTACCGTCACTAACACCGTGACATCAACTTGGTGATAGAGTTTCGCAGCGACTCGCCCAAATTGGTTACCTATAACTATAACGCCATAACGTCAGTGCTTGCCGTTGACGTGTTCCTGTTCGGAAAATAAGGTAGCTGGTTCCTTTTGCCCTACGGTGTCTCTAGGCGGCGTGAATTTCGTACCATCAGAAAATCCGTCTGCTTGTTTGCCTTCCAATATAAAAAAAAATCATCTGACACATTTAATCTACATACACTATTTAGTTATTGAGAATTGAAATGTATGAAGTAATAAAAGGATCGCGCCCGTAACGTTATTTTGCAGTTTCATTGTGAACGAAATAATGTGTTGGTCCTGGCCGTTGAAAGGAATAGACCATCTGCCTCTCTGCCAAGAAGCTCAGTTCCAACAAGACCACTGGTGCTATGTGCTAGTGCTATGCAGCAATTTGCTTGAGTAGGGATCCGCCGGCTTACCTATTCCTATCGCCGTCATGACTCATTTTCCAGTTTGGAGGATAGGGTAGGGTAGCTGGCGGATTTGCACAATTGGCTAACATCCTTGCCACAGGTCAGCGACGCACCTACAACACTTATGGTGTTTAGGCCAAGATCTTACCATCGGGCTATCTCTTAGCGTGTGCTGGTTCGTTGTTCTCTTACATATAAAAAAAACTTGCCCTTTATGAATGCATTAGCTGTTACCAGCATGGTTAATGGTCCCACGGGATCGTTTTTTTTTTGGGGATAAAAACTATCTTCACGCCCTTATCCTGAAGTCAAGTCCAACACTTGGACCGCTAGACCATAGAAGCGATTAAAAACTAGCCTATGTGTTAATCCATGATACACTGTGTGTGTGCCAAATTTGATGAAAGTCGGTTTAGCAGTTTTTGCGTGAAGGAGTAACAAACAAGCATACGAACTTTCGCATTTATTGCTTAGAAATGTGAAATGAGTAAAAAACACATTAATTTGATAGAGTTAGATTTTTTTATCCTGAAATGTAAAGGCGAACCTACGGGCGAGAGGTTGAACATTCAAAATGTTGTTTCAGGTAAGGTGTTCGGTTCCCGGAGCTCTCAGCAAATCCACATCCGGATCCACACCGGCGAGCGGCCGTACGCGTGTCGGTTTTGTTGGAAAGCATTCGCCGACGGCGGCACGCTGCGTAAGCACGAGAGGATTCACACCGGTATGTTGCTGTACTGATACATACATATCTTCACGCCAAATCACTTGACCCTGCAAATTGTGAAGACTGAACAGATGGATCTATTTTGTTCATTCTTCTTTTGTTGTGTTAGTTACCCTTAGACGATTCTTATGAAGAACAAGAAAAAACTGGGAAAATTGCAGAGAAAATGTGTAAAAAATAATACTTTATTTTTTTCCATACAAATTGTTAGTAGCTGTCAATGTCAAACGATACGAAGTTTATCGGATCGGCTAGTTTAAAATAAGTATATTTTCTGCCTGAATGTGTGCTGTGATTTATGAATCATGTAACCTTTTTCCCCGCCAGGCGAGAAGCCGTACGCGTGCGCGGTCTGTCCGCGGGCCTTCAACCAGCGCGTCGTACTGCGGGAGCACGTCCGCAGCCATCACTCGCTGCCCGACCGCACCGACCGCCGGAACGGACAGAGTCAGTACAACACACACGCACACACAAACACACACAGAGAGAGAGAGAGAGAGAGACGCGTGGGTGCGCAAGTATGTGAGGCTATTTTTTTAAATGTGTGTAATGTGTATGAAAAAAAACTAATTCTTACTACACGACTTTAACGAGGCAAACGTTTCTGTGATTAACATTTAAATGTATGTATTCCTGGGTCTGGGTGTATATTAAATTTTAAAGTATCTTCACGCCCATATCCCTGAAGTGGTAGGCAGAGGTACAACCAAGGCACCCACGACTAGCCGAAGACACTAAGTCCCACAATGTAATAGGTGGCAAGCCTATCGCCAACCGGGCACATTTCCAATCCCGACCAACATTTTTTTTTATTAGAAAATTGGAAAAATCCTATTTTCTTTTTGTTGGCCGACCCGGGATTCGAACCCGGGACCTCATACAGTCAAGTCCAACATCCGGACCGCTAAACCACAGAGGCGACTAATAATCATTTTAATTTAATTTATTTTAATTTATTTGTTTAAGTACTTCTGAGTATTATTATCGCTGACTGACACCCGTAACACTAGCAAATAACTTGCTTATTTGAAGTAAGATCGTAACAATACGAGATGTTTTCTGTAACTTATTTCGTGAATAATGTATAGATAATATTAATACGGTACCTATGCTACTTTCGATGCAAGTAACAAGAATTTTAAATAGTTGTTAAACAGTTTTGTATTCGTGATAATTTATATGATACTAAGAATCAGTTTTAGAATAATATGATATTGATTCTGGAAAAACTTCTGTTACTCTTATCCAGCAGTATATCAAGTTGGAGTGTCTTATATTTGCAGGTGGAGGGTACCAGTACACTTGCGTCGTTTGCGGGCAATCACTACATTCTAGCGGTGAACTAGTCCAACATCTCATACAACACTGCGACGAAAACACAGCAATGAAGAGACAGCCACAGGTAACATATTTGTGGAATCTGTGAAAAAGACACCTTATCTCATATTAGTTCGGTTTTACTGTGTAGAATAGAGCATCTGCCTTTCCGCCAGGCAGCCCGTAAAAGGCTCGTTTCATAGGTTATTACCAACGAGGCCACTGGTGGTAGAGTACCGTGCAATTCATCTAGGTAGGGATCCACCGCCCTACCTGTTCCTGCCTCCATAATGACACTGTCATGTTCCAGTCCTGAGGTTAGG
>NJDC01000897.1:152232-166722 GCA_002245475.1 Calephelis virginiensis | reverse complement strand
AAGCATTATAATTTATACTATTGCTCGTGATTTTAATCAAATTATGAAAGTTATTTAATAGCTATTTTTATGTCATTTGACTTAAATTTGAGGCGAGATCAAATAGTTTTAGTTCCATTAAATATCACCTGAAATTTGTAACACTATCTTTGCAGAAAGTTTGCAATAATTTTAGTTATCACTAGAGGGATAACATTTTGTAGTACTTAGTATTTTTCATCACGGCGGGCCGAAGTAGCAATATGAGGAGAGCACGGGAAGGATACCAGTATCAGCCTATACCAAGGACAGCCACAGACGATGTACTTGAGCATGAAAATGAACTTATGGCTGAAGAACTTAGTGGAAAGATATCTACTTTGAAACATATGACTATTGAAATTGGTAACGAAGTCCGGTATCAAGATAAGCTTTTAAGAGGACTTGATGATGATGTTGATAGAAGTTCAGGGTTTCTTGGCAAAACCATGGGCAGGGTATTAAGACTTGGTAAAGGAAACCACAATTACTACATATTTTATTTATTCCTGTTCTCAATATTTGTGTTTTTCCTTCTATACATTGTGTTAAAGTTTCGGTGATGTGCATATAATTACATCATATATTTTGCTCTTTCCTTGTACAATAGACTTAGGTCAAAGGTATGTATATTGTCTTTGTATATAAAACATAAATAATTGTATATCTTGTAAGGTTTTCCCCTGTTTATTTTATTATCAATTTTAATAAACTTTGATTAAAATTGTGTTGGAACTGATTTCATCATTTGGAGATAGAATAATTGTTAATTATTTGTAATGTTTATGTCTTAGAATAATAAGATTATTATTAATAACAATGTAAATAGGGATGGTTTTTTTTATTTCAATCTAATTTGTGTAGGTATGACCACTGAAATTAGTTATTAACCAGTGTATGTCATAAAGTTTTCAAAGATCTATGCTGAATGTTTGCTATTATTGGAATGAAAATAAATCAGTGATGATTTTAAAGTTGTATTAAAAAAAAAAGTCTGAAAATAGTTTTTTGAAATGTGGCAGACTCATATCCTTGCTTTGAAGTAGCTTGAGGTTTTTTTATGCAAGAGGTCAATAGGCACCTGACTCTCCTAATGGTAAAAGACAAGTGAGGGGTAAGGCACATTTTATTTGTGCATTACTATCCTGTGGCAAGGGTGAAAGTTCCAATTTATTTTTTTTATTTATATGAGTGAAGTAGGTAAGTATGACAGTTTACTCATTTTTAACCTTTTGGTCTGAAAAATAAGACATACAACATTTAGCTTGCAGAGCCGCCGTCTTAAAAATGAGACTAATTTCTGACTTGTTTTTGAAGTGGTTTTCTGTATTTTTAAAATCTCAATACATGACTCTCCTCAACAATTGTTCTAAATACCAATTATAGAGATGGAACAATGTTTATTGTACAGTAAGACAGATATCAACAAAATGCTGCGGCGGTTAAAAAGTTAATTTGGTAAAGTGATTGGAGACATACTATCTTTGATCTATTATTTTATTGAAGAAAAATGTGTATTAACTCTTTGATCTTGGTAGTGCAGGCAGTGTACGAATTATTTTCCTCCTCTTTGTTAAGTCTTACCAAAATTTTTAACCCATAGTATATACATACTATGGATTAAGAACTTTATATCCATTTTAAAAATACAGTAGAATTAATATTGTATGTTGTGAATGCAATGTTACAGGAACTTACTACCTACTTAAATATAATTAAAAAATAATTTCTAGAAACTAGTTTTAATAATATACTACTCTGTTGACATGTTACAATACTCTACTTTGTTGTGAAGAGAATATAAAGATTTTTCTTTTGTGTTTATATGTCTGCTTTTTTGTTTTTTTCTGATTTATTAAAGTTATAAGTTGTCACTCTTGTTTAAGGTTTATTATTATGATGCTAATGATATGTGTCACCAACAGTCCTCTGTGCAGAGCATTCACAAAGAAAGAAGAAACATCCATGTTCTGTCACAGTGCTAGGCAGTGGCAAATCAACAGGCTCAGCATCTCTAAAGGCTGGGGACCATGTGGGAGGGTACACTTGTAGGATCTAATAGCTTTCTTGAAAGAGCTGGGGTGGCTATAACAGTTATAAGTATTCATGTTATTAACATGTGATAGCTGCAATTATTAGCTAAGTTCAAGACAGTCAGCAAATAAAAAAAAAATGAATGCTAATTATTTAGAATTGACATTAGTCACAATGCACATTCAGCTCCAAATATTTAACACTGCAATCCAATACCTATACTAAGGTTGGCATTGGGAGAATTGACTTTGACTTATCTTGAATTCAATATTTCACAGTACTCAGTATGTAAGCGATTTATAATAGCTAATGTATCTGTGGTAAATAGTATTAGAATTTAGAATATACATTTAAGAAAACAACTATTAACAATTTTTAATTATAAGAATGTAAAGTGCACATTGGTGTTGCACCAGCTCTCGTTGCACAGAAATAATTGTCAAGTTCAAGAAGTTTACCCTTAGACAACAAAATTAGTTACATAAATCTTATTATTCCAATATGGTTTAAATTCTACGCATTCAGAGTGACTGCTAGTCAATAAAACAATAGGTAAGTAGAATACCATTTATTAAAACATATACAAAACTTCTTAGCATTATGTCATTTCTGTATTTACTGTCCCATACAATTCTCTGAGGGTGGTAAATTGTTCAGAGTTCAAAATATCTTTTTTGACTGATATATATAATCTACAAGGTGTGTTTAAGATTTTAGCACATCCATTAGTTATGCTTATTAGAAGTGCCACAACACCACACATGTTTTGAAAAGCACCATCACAATATTCACTTAAATCGTCTAAAATTATCGTAGCAGGTATACTTTGCCAACTAGGTAGGGTTGCTATTCCTTTTATTAAAGATTGTAAATTAAATGTGTATAAGAAACTTATCATTTTAATGTAATTTCTATCCATAGAATTAAAATCTTGAGATAGTTGTGGAAGCTCGCTCAGTTCCTCGTGTAATATATATAGAACTTTTCCATATTGAGAGCACGCAAAAGCTTTTTCGAAAAGAACTTTGCGATTGGTGATCACATCTTCGAAGAAAAACTCGCATTTGCAGTTAGTATTTATTTCTAACATTTTTTACGAAAAAACATTTAGACACTGGACTCTAAAAACACCGCAATTCGCATTAGTGTTAATTAAACTAATAACGACTTAAATAAACATTACGTTTTAGATAATAATTAAATAATATTTAATCCGAGTTTAAGTTTTTGTTTAAGTTATGCACTGCACCCACACTCCAAAGAGTATATCAACTATATATATATATTAATCTATGTATATCAAATACTAAAGCTTTTATTTTACTTTACTCTATTGTTTTTTAATTTTATCCCATTCGGGGAAAGGCAAAGGATCTTAGTCCGTACAGCCACGTCTTCCATAGTAATAAATCTTTTCTTGTTGTATATTTTCAATTCATATCTTCCGTATTCATTCTTTATTTCAGTCATTAGTCACTAATTTACAAAGTCATGTCTGGTCTTGAGTAAAACGGTGGTTTCGTTACACAAGCTCGTCTATGAGATATGGCGGCAGCGAGGAAATTGACGTTACACTAATTTCTTCATGATTATTTCATTTGTGCACTTTCACTGAACAAAATTAAACTAATTCCCACCTAAATTAACCAATTTTACTTATGTTTTACACTAAATTCAATAATTGTGAAAAAAATACGACCATCTTCATTCACGATGGCGCCAAAACTCTTACTCTTTGAGTAAAGCATAGAGATTACCTATATACTCTTTGGAGTAAATTTATTCTTTCTTCTTTCTTTAGGTTTTGGCCTTCACGTTAGTATTTAGCCATTAGTCAAGTAGAAATTTGCATAAAATTTTATATCAATTTTAATTAGTCATCAGTCATAAGTCGTCAGGAAGTCATGTCAGGCTCTTGTGTAAAGCGGTAGCCTTTTTACACAAGCTCATGAATGAGATTTGGTGGCAACGAGGAAATACACGATACGCTAATTTCTTAATGATTATTTCATTTTGGCACTTTCACTGAACAAATTTGTACAAAATGCCACCAAAATTGACTAATTTCACTCAATATCAACACGAAATTCAATAATTATGAAAAAACTTCGACCATCTTTTCTCTCGATGGCGCCAAAACTCAGTAAATTTGTTGTTTTTTAATTTTATACCACTCGGGGAAAGGCAAAAGATCTGTGTCCATACAGCCACGACTTCCGTATTAATAAATCTTTTTCTTGTTATATATTTTAAATGTTTGTCTTGCGTATTAATTCTTTATTTCAGTCATTAGTCACTATTTACACAGTCTTGTCTGGGTCTTGAGTAAAGCGGTGGTTTCGTTACGCAAGCTCGTTTATGAGATTTGGCGGCAGCGAGAAAATACACGATACACTAATTTCTTTATGATTATTTCATTAGTGCACTTTCACTGAACAAAATCAGACTACCTAATTTAACTCATATTTTTCACTAAATTCAATAATTGTGAAAAAATTACGACCATCTTCATTCACGATGGCGCCAAAACTCTCTGGAGTAGAGTAAGAATTAACCAACTTTGAATATGAATATTCACCTTTGTTTATTTATACATTACAATTAAAAAAAACTATCGATAGGTAAATTATTTAAAAAAAACTTAGGTACTTGAGGTAATTGAGGACGATGTGTTCGCTGGCGGAAAATTAAAATACAGTTGGAAAGGGATAGGGTTATGCTAAATGTTAACAAATTTTGCTCAAAGTCTGTTGGAAGTTCAAGCAAAAATTGAGTTTTTGATACAAGTCTATCAACGAATCGCGTTAATTCCTAAGGTCATTAAATTTTTATTTCTTGAATTTCTATAGGTAGTAGAGTGATCATTCACTATCATCAATACTTTTACTCCTATTCGGTTAAGTACCTTCTTTCTGATTAACTCTATATTCAGGAATCGTTTGTTGTTTAAGCCGAGATATAATTAAGTTGCACAAATTAAAAACTAATAATAATTTTCAAATTGGGAGTTTTTATAGGAATATAAACCGTTCCGTGAATTAACATTACTGAAGCAAACCCAACTGCAGATGATGAATGTGCGTGATTTGTGGACGTAGTATCTTCCGAAGCCACTTCGAACTCCAACCAACCAAAAAGATTTAAAACACAAATTGTTATAGTATATTATGTTGTGAAAAATATATTTTTTTTATTAAAAAGCTGATTTATTATTCTTGGAATATCTATTTAAAATCCTCAAAATTAACCTAAGTAGACAAACAGTTATTGGAACAATAAAATCGAAAAGTGTGATATTATTATTCTGGGTGTTGTACACTAAGCTTGAAAATTTAGTTACTTTGGTTCATTTTACAACAGTTTTGTTGCAACAGTTCTGTAACAATTTGATAACGACCCATTAAATTTGAAAATTACTCAGTTGCTGCCAAATCTCATTACATGAGCTTGAGTAAACAGGCCACCGCTTTACCCAAGAGCCTGACATGACTTCCTGACGACTTATGACTAATTATAATTAATTGAAATTGATATTAAATTTGATGCAAATTTCTACTTGACTAATGACTAAATACTAACGTGAAGGCCAAAACCTAAAGAAATAAAAGATAAGAATTTAATGTACATTACAGACACCCCAATTAGAAAATCCCTCTTAAATGAAAATACAGGCATTGATTTTTTTTGTTTTGTGTAAGTATTTATTTTGTTAAAAAGAGTTTATACCAATTGTAAACAAAAATTGTTGTCACAGCATTAGCACACAGCCGCACACGAGACGTTTTATACGTACAAATACTATGCAATTCATTTATGCTAGTGTGAGTGTCGACTGTTGACTGAGACGCACTATGATTTCAAAGGGAAAAGCGCGGGAAAACCCCGATGCCACGCAATCTTTATTTTTAGCGCATACCTACCTATTTAGTTTGTACGTTATACAATTGACATAAAGTTCAGTATGCTATGCAGAATTTGTTTGCAAAATTTAGCTACATATCCAACCGCGACAATGTAAATTGAGCCTTATGAATTGAAATTTGAATCTTGTACATATTCATGTTAATTAAATATGATTTATGATTGCAGACGTTGCCCTGTTGCCTAGTGGACGACGCGTGTAAACTTAGTTACTTATTAAGTCGAATGTTTTCATGTTTTCTTTCGATTCTGTAAATAATTGGCTACGTAGGTACAATCACAAATTAGGCACTTTAAAATTGATAATAGGTAGTTAGGTACTAGATAATGTAATCAATTACTCCTTTCCATCATAGGTAGGTACTGTTCAGATTTTTGGCTGTCGGCAGGCAATGCAATTGTTTCTTGCCTTTCTTAGAATACCTATTGTTAATAAAAAACTAATTGGCAGATTGGAAATTAAATCGCTGGATAGTTGATGAGACTTTGGGCATTCATAGATTTAAAATATGTGTATCATTTAGGTACAATGCAATTATTAAACAATCAAATAACTTACATATTAAATAACAATTAATCCGCACTCATACGGCGGCCTACTCCTTTAAAAACACTTTCAAAGTGTCCACCACCTTGTTCTATGCACTTTAATGCCCGTTTGCGAAGCTGTTGACGCAAGGCACTCAAAACCGAAGTATCACTTATCACTTTTTGAAGAGCCGCCACTATTTCAATTTTTAGGTCCTCCGAATTTAGGTTTCGTCAGCTGAAGTACAGAATATCGTTTAAATACTACGAGGGTGCATCCAAAAGTTCTAAGCAAGACCAAGAAAATGAAAAGAAAATAAAAGAAAAAGTGGGTCTAAATTTATTTTTATTTTTCGACATAGTCTCCATCTAACTCAACACACTTCTTCCACCTGACCTGCAACTTGTTTATCGCCTCGAAAAAAAAATATTCCGGAAGGTCGGCGAAAAAGTCGTTTACTGCGACTATCACCTCATCTTTGGTCGAAAATTTCGAGCCACCCAAGTGTTTTTTTAAATTTGGAAATAAATGATAATCCGAGGGGGCTAAATCCGTCGAATAAGGTGGGTTGGGCAGCAATTCGTACCCACAATCATGGATTACAGACATGGTTTCAACCGAAGTGTGAACACGTGCATTGTCTTGATGAAAAAAAACTTTCTTACGCAACATTCCCGGCCTTTTTTCTTTTATTTCTTCCCGGAGTCTTCGTAAAAGGTTACAATAATAACTAGAATTTATAGTTTGACCTTTCGGTAAACAATTTACAAAAAGAATGCCCTTCGTATCCCAAAGAACAGAAGCCATGACTTTGTTAGTCGACAAAATGACCTTAGCCTTTTTCGGTGTAGGAGAGTCTGATCTTTTCCACTGTTTTGATTGTTGCTTTGATTCAGGAGTAAGGTGGTGAACCCAGCTTTTATCCATGGTAACAAATCTAGACAAAAAGTCCTCGGGATCAGTCTCAAAAAATTCCAAACAGTCTCGCGAAATTGTGTATCGAACTCGTTTTTGTTCAGCTGAAAGCAACCTCGGGAACCAGCGAGCAGAAACCTTATGGAACCCCAACTCTTCCGTTATTATGTGTTGCACCCGGCCATAACTAATTTTTGTTATCTCAGCTATCTTACCAATGTTCAAACGTCGGTCACCCAGTACGAGATCACAAATTTTATCGATGTTTTCTTTCGTGGTAGAGGAGTAGGCCTTCCACTCCTAGGATCATCTTTAATGCTCTCACGATCGCGCTTAAACTCGGCTACCCATTTCTTGACACTGGAATACGATGGAGCAGACTCCCCCAAAGTGCTCACCATATCTTGATGGATATCTTTTGGTGATAGGCCTTTTTTATTAAAGGTACTTAATGACTGCACGGTGTTCAATTTTCTCCATTATTGAAAATTGCGTCAGATTGCTTCAAACAAATAATCACAGAAAATTTATATTGTGCAGTATCGGATTGAAACTGCGCACAATAAATCAATATTACACATACTAACAAATGACGGTAGATTTTAAAAAGATGTCATAGCTCCATGTAGGTTAGGCCACGAACTTTTGGATCGACCCTCGTAGTAAGACTTTACATTATATATGATATTATACGTAGGCTCGATACATGCACTACACCTAAGACCGGTATCCTATTCGGAATAAATAAATAAAAATATCGATAAAATAGATTTGCACATTAGTTCATCACGCATCAAACAGTTCATCAGTATGCAAACGAAAGTGAAAGCTTGAAAATCACACGTGTAAGAAAGGGACATAAACCCGCATCTAACAATACTGACCAGTATATGATGAGCTCCGATAAACATCAAATAATTCAAAATATAATTATGAATGTTATTATTTTAATGTAATGTATGGTCGATGGTTAAATTAAACAGGTTATACCTATCTGTCAAATTTAAGAACTTCATACAAAATTCGGGTTTGATATGTATTCTATCGAAGTACAGCCTCATAATAGGTAGTATTTATATACTCTTTGATCTGACTAGGTGGCAAAGTTTCGCAACGACTCGCCCGGATTGGTACGACCGCCTTGCCTATTCCTGCCGCCATAACGTCAGCGCTTACCGTTGACGTGTTCCGGTTTGAAGGGTAAGGTAGCCGGTAAACTTACTTTTGCTCGAGGCCTAACACCCCGGCCTCAGGTTGGCAATGCACTATTACCATCTTTGGTGTGTGTGTGTGTGTGTGTCGGCGTGAATTTCTTACCATCAGAAAAACCGTCTGCTTGTTTGTCTTTTAATATCATAAAATATAACACAAAAATTTACCTCCGTCAGAAAGCGAACCCAAACCTCGCGGTTGGTGGATGGGGTTGGGTGTGTACGCTAGTCCCTCGACTAAAGAGGCGGTCGAATAATATAGGTATGGTTTTTCTTAATAATATAGAGAGAAAACATAACCACGTTTGTAGTCTATGAAAATAGGTTCCGCACTAATTAGAAGCTAACTCAGGTTTAAATATTTAACCCAGGAACGTGCAAATGGGCCATAATGCGTCATTAACACGGCAAAGAATGGAAGTCTTATGTGTTATAATATTATTTATTAAAAAAAGTTCTATATAATATTAAATTACAGTAAACATACCTGACAAAATGGTAATAAACTGAAAATGAATATAACTATCGACAATGGTTCAATATTTACAATGAATATTGTAAAAAAATCTATGTACAGAAAAGTATTACAACTAAGTTTTATCATTACCATTTTAGATTTTATTTGAGTTTATTTTCAGATAGCTTATTAGAGGCAGGTTTTGTGGAATATTTATATTTTTCAGGCACATCTTAAATTAAGGGAAACATTTTTTTTCTTTAGTTAAAAAATGTGGTATCTACATAGCGAAAGGAAATATACACCACTAATAAGTTTGTTAATGTCTTTCTTATATATAAATATTTAATATCCCAGAAACTGATGTTGCCAAAATTCAAAAGCAACCTTGTAACGGAGAGTCCCTAATATTATTTTGCTTTTATGTTAGAACTGCACATTTTTTATTGATTTTTTAAAACACATCAAACTTGTAAGCTGAGAGAGGTCTGCTAAAATAAAATAAAAATGTATTATTGAGATAACGGAAAAAGATATATGCAATAATGACACTATTAAGCCAAAATTAACTAACCCCAAATGATAAATTGATATTAAAAAAAAAATGGTTGCCAGTAAAGTCGGTTTTATGGGCGAAGATTTTACGTGACAACGTCTTTTTCTCGGTAGAATATTTATTGATATGAATATTATTAAATTGCACAAGAGGAACAAGGAATTGAATGAAAATAAGAAATGCACAAATTTTAACTATAGAAATATATTTTGTTTATTAAAACATAGTACCGGTCCGGCGGGTCTCTCTCTCGTTCGGTGACTCATCGTAACAGACGTGAGTGGGCGTTACACTTTTTCAAGAGTGATTCCGAGCTACAACCTAATTTAAGACGTTGTCACGTCAAAAGAAATATAATAAATTTGGTTTTGCGACAATGTGTCACTAGAGCATTGCAAATTTTAAATGTTATATCATGATATCTGTATCACATATTTTTGGTTATTAAAAAAATTTAAGACGGGAAAATTTTCTCTCATCTCACAAGCCTAAAATTCACATACATTAATAATAAATTAAAAAAGCGGTTGTCTGTAAAGTCGGTTTACTGACGATAGTTGAACGTGACAATGTTATAAGAATGGAGACCGATTGTGCCTCTTTGTCGTTCGTTCCGCGCTCTCGCTTGCACTTCATGCCTTAAATAGCACGCCTCAGAGCGAGGTAACGCCGCATGAGTCATGTTTTTTGTTGCGTGCAGCCGGCTCTATCGAATTATAACACGTTGTCACGTCAAAAAGCTTTTATTATAACATTTTTTATGTTTTGTAGTGACCCTTTCGTCACTTCATAATTTAAAACATACTAACAATGTAAACGGCAGTCTATGGTGCATATGTAGATATTTATAATTTACATTTGAAATTAATTCAAGACTCATGCTGGAATCATATTATCGATGCGGCCTTCGGTCGCGACTGATAAACGTGTACATACTGTCCGCGGAAGCTTTCGGCTGAAACATCCAGCGCGCCAGATATCTTTCGGATGTCTTAACGCGACTTAGATCCGAAAGTTTGCAAGGTTCAGTGTTATTTTCATTATCTAGATACCGCGTAAGTCACGGCTGTCAGCCGCGTCCGATGTTTCCAAATTCACTTTAGGTACAATTCTTGAAACACACGAAGCTTTACTTGCAATAAGCACAAAAAAAGTTTGTGTCCAACTTTACGAGTACAATTATAAAAATACGCAAATAGCAAAAAACTTTAATTACGCAATTAAGTTTACAAAATTAAAGCTTGTTCGTTTTCGTGACTTGCTAGAACTGGACACTTAATCATTTTGTCACAATACTTTATTAGACGTTATTGCAAATAAGTTAGTTAAGTTTGTAATATTTATAACGCATAGAACAATATGTACATATAATATCTTTCTCAAATTTTTGTAAACCACTAGAAATGTTCATATACAAGTGCCTAGTACTTGTGGAAGTTTGTGATAGAGATATAATAAATTTCCATACCTGGCATGCTGTTTCAACTCACAACTTATCTCTAAGTGATGCAATCTACATGAATGATAGTTTTTTTGAAGGGACAAGAAAAAATATCAATACAGCGCGTGCACTGGAAGGGCATGTTTTTAGAGTTGAGAGAGATCTTTTTATTGTTAAAGCCATACACACATTTTCAATACAATTATTGCATTTTGGTACATATACCACAAAATATTATTACCTCATTTCAATGTCACTGTTTACAATAAGTTGTTCATCCTTTATCTTATTCTTTCAGGCTGTTTTTTTTTCACCTGGTACAACACAAGTATATAAATTTCATTTAAAGATTCTATTAATATCTAAATTACATGCCTACAATTAACACTATTCTGAACACAGGGCAAATTAAATACCTACATTAACACAAAACTTACTTTTTTATTGATGTTTTATACAACTAACTTGTGGTATGTCTACACCAGTACGCTTTCCCATTATCTTGGATTATCACGATTCATATAAAACATGGCTGAACAACCATAGCACATGGCAACAGCGCTTGCGCAAACCCTAGAACGATTAGCTAGCAGCGTTTGATAGACATGAAGGAAGATAAAATTAAAACATTAAAATTTGTCGAACATAACAAGCATTGTGTGGGCTTTAGAAATTCGGGTTACTTTTTTTAAAATAATTGCTTAACTATACAAGACTTGAAGGCCTACGCATTGGCGCGTTGTAGGCACAGCACTTGGCCCCATGCGTACTGATAATAATTGAAACGCAAAATGAAGATGAAAACGCACTAATGTGGACGTTGCCACAGATCTAGTTGAAATAAAAATATATTCAAGTTACTATTAAAAAATCGTTTGTATTAGTTCATATTACTTATGACTCCAGCCTATTCACTCATCAGAGGAAATAGGGGACATTTCCGAGTATAAATTCAAGTATAAAAAGAAAGCATGAACATCCAATATTTCTTCCTCAACAAGCTTAATAAATTCCTTTGCTAACCTTTATTATAATCTTACTGAGTGTCGTCATAATATGACAATAATATAAGTACATGCATACACATGAAATCATATCTTCACTACATGTCCCTCGCAGGGTAGGTATTGGCAAACTGTATCTATTACCATGTGTCACGATTCCTACGTTCCTATCTTCCTCAACATTAATTGCTCTTTTCCTGTCCTCGTGTGACGGCGTCGGGGAAACACCAGACAGCCAATGGCGAACGGGCTGGTTCGTCAGGTAATGCAACGCAGCCGATAATGTAACTGCACGCCATGAAGTTCGAACCGTCGCGGAATGACGGAATATAAATAGAGACAAAAGTTACGTCTTTACAGTCCATTATATTTTTCATTACAACCTTTGTTTTTTTGATTTTCTACATACAAAACCATTATTTATTTGAATTTTTATGTTAAAATGGCTCATGAAAACTTGCACTGCTATTGATTAATTATATAAAATTGTTAAAATATATGTACATTTTTACAGTACAAACATTCAGTATAATGTTCGGCGAAATAGTTTATTACTTAGTCTTAATAAGGAGTAGTTTTAATTTTAAGTAAGGTGCATATTTAGAGGTATCAAATAAATAACATGCAACTTCGGAATATCTAACACATTTGCTACTTTATACAACATTTATCTACTTCTACTCATTCTAATCAAAATGTTACATTAAATTTACAGAAGTATTAAATCAATTAATTGGTATCACTACGTAGTATAAAACGAAGTCGCCTTCCGCTGTCCCTAATCCCTATGTAGGGGTGTTTTGGCGCCATCGTGAATGAAGGTGGTCTAATTTTTTCATTATTATTGAATTTCGTGTTTATATTGAGTAAAATTGGTTAATTTAGGTGGGAATTAGATTAATTTTTTTCAGTGAAAGTGCACAAATGAAATAATAATGAAGAAATCAGCGTAACGTCTGTTTCCTCGCTGCCGTCAAATCTCCTAGATGAGCTTGAGTAACGAAGCCACTGCCTTACTCAAGACCCTGACCTGACATGACTTTGTACATAGTGACTAATGACATGACTGTATAAGAATTAACTAACTTGATAATGGCAAAGTAGTCAAGAAAAACGATCGAAATCCATATTTATAAAAGAAGAAGAATCCCTATGTATGCAACTTTAAAATTACGCAAAGTATTTTGAATGTGTTTTTTTAATAAAGTGATTCAAGAGGGATGATGTATAAAAACATAGAAGTTTGTCCATCCGTGCGAAGTTAGAACAGGCTGCTAGTGTCCAAAAACAAAAGGAATTACTAGTAAAATTAATAAATACTTTATGGAGAACATTCATGCATCAACTTCTTATAATAATTTCTTTATGCCATTGTCAAATAAACAACATAAAAGTATACTTATTGTAATATTTTAAGAACTTTTGTGTTTGATATTAATAGCTATGCGATAAATCGCAACAAGTGCTCTCTGTTTCCATTTATAATTTACAAATTTCCTTCCATATACCTTTCTCTTACGTGCTATCAAAACTTATTCACCTAAAATCGGCACTTGGCTGTTGTAACCCACACACTTATCAACTGTTACATCACTCTTGCGCTTTGCCAGCTTCTGTTATTGATTCGTACTGTTCTTTATCTAGTTCCGTCATTGTGTAACTACCGTCCGGTAGTAATAGTACCACTCGTCTCGTGCCACCTGGAGCAATAAAACACTGAATTAATTTCGATTAAAAATTACTCTTTAAAATAATTGAAGTATCTTCACGTCCATATCCTCGAAAATGTAGGCAGAGGTAACAACAGGGCAACCACGGCTAGTGGAAGACACTAAGCCTCACGCTGTGACAGTTGGCAAGCCTATCGCCAACAGGGCACATATCCAATACCGGACAACATTTTTTTTATTTGTAAATTGAAAACACAACTTCTTTTGTTGCCTGACCCGGGAATCGAACTGAGAACTTCGTGAAGTCAGGGCCTACACTGGACCGCTATACCACAGAGGTGATCACTCTTGTACGAGGGTGATCCAAAAGTTCTAAGCCCGACCAAGAAAATGAAAGAAAAGTGGGCCTAAATTTATTTTTATTTTTTGACATAGTCTCCATCTAGCTCAACACACTTCTTCCACCTGACCTGCAACTTGTTTTCCCCTCGAAAAAAAAAGATTCCGGAAGGTCGGCAAAATAGTCGTTTACTGCGACTCACCTCATCTTTGATCGAAAATTTCGAGCCACCCAAGTGTTTTTTTGAATTTGGAAATAAATGATAATCCGAGGGCGCTAAATCCAACGAATAAGGTGGGTGGGGCAGCAATTCGTAGCCACAATCATGGATTACAGACATTGTTTCAACCGAAGTGTGAACACGTGCATTGTCTTGATGAAACAAAACTTTCTT
>NJDC01000897.1:132180-150782 GCA_002245475.1 Calephelis virginiensis | reverse complement strand
TGCTTATGTTAAGGTTATGCTAGAATTTTAGTTGTATTTTTTTGTTAATAATGTGTGGTAAGTTCTAGTCCGTCAATAAATTATTTTCTTTCTTTCTTTTTTCCCCTTTTCCTGTTATTTACTGAATTTTAAGAATTAAAGCTCGAATAAGGTATATTTTGTAATAATACCAGTACAAAGAAGCCAAGATGCACTCACTGACACAGCATAATTGCAGTTTCAGACTTACAGCGCTCAGTATATTACGACCAAATTACGCCATGCACATCGTCGAATCTATTTTCTAAAACCGTTAAGTTAAAAACCGTTAAGTGTTCTCCCCGTGTTGGTACGGGACTTCTTAGTAGAATAAAAAAAAATTGGAAACCACGAGATGTACGACATTCGCGGGCGTCACGACTTTACTAAATCCAGTTCTTTCTTCCAAAAAATTCGACAGTGAATTTTAAAGATCCATTTGGGAGCGTTTCATTCTATGGATTTGATAAATGCAACAATCTCACAAAATGTTTAGCTCTTTAATGTTTCTTCGTAACAGCATACCTGACCATCTTCCCTCGTAACGTATGTGACTCCTTCACCTTCACCCTCTGCTCCTTCGACTCCTTGTACGCCTCCTTCTACCCCCTGTGTCGCGACCAGCAAAGTCTGAAAACATAAAAAAAAATAGCAAATTCTGTCATTTCTACTGTAAAATTGTACATTTTACCAACATTTTGAAAAATTAACATTCATTTAGCTATTTGTATGGATTAACGCATTGTTTTCCTATTTTCCCTGCGACTTTACCGGTTTCTTTTGATTGTCATTCATCCTTCATAAGCATGCAACCTTCTCTTAGCAATAACCAACACAATAAAAAAATAATTAGCAAAATTTGTTCATCCGTTCACACGTGATGCGATAACCAAGGAAAATAGGGATTCATTTCTTTTATAAGATTAACGCGAATCAGCCTAACCGCTGGGGTATTTTCTACTTCACCTTGTATTAATTATGTGGGGGTTTTACATTAATATTATTCAATAGTTTAGAGTCGACGTTGAAAAGGGTTTTTGGAGTTTACTCCTTAAGAAACGATTTGAGTTATAAGGCCCGGTACGGAAATTTTATGAGGAGTAAAATCAAGTGTAACACGAAAAGTTGAGGCGTAACGTAGAAAGAGATAAACATATGTAAGTCGTACCGCTTCAGTCCTTCAGGATTGACGATCTCGCCCGAACAAAAGTCGACTCGCCCCGAACGGGTGGTCATTCGGCTCCGCCACAGTCGAGTTACGTATGACATTGACATTAGTCGAATAATTTAAAACGCAGTCGACTAGTTGGAATGATTTGCGTAGTCGAATAATTCGATATATATCATAATTATCGTTCGTAAGGAGTAAACTCCAATCGTGCGTCCTAGCTGACACACATTTTTTTTTCTAGGAGTACTTTACACGTTACCTACCTGGCGCATTAGCTAGAAAGACTACGGAACAAAGCAAAAGTAACGCTATTCAAGCGTATCTGTCATTGTGACAGATGATGAAACTTTGGAACAGCTGTGTGGAAAGAAGGCTCTTAAATATAATTATTAAACCTATGATTTAAATTTAAGATATTGTTATATTCAAAGTAAAATATTGCTCTACGGTAAGAGAGTAAATTCAATTCTACCTGCCCATCCTCCCTGGTGACATACATGACTCCTCCTTCTCCCTCTCCTTCGACGGCCCCCTCCACTCCTTCCACAGCCCCCTCGACACCTTCCGCTGCCACCAACAACGTTTGTCCTGCTTCATTCTCACCGGCAACCTGCAATATTTAGTAGACTAAAACAATTGGATCTAATAATCTTAAAATAAAAAAAATCAATGGACCCAAGACCAACTCTATATGTAATGTAGCCAAGAATTATTTCAATTACGTCAATTTTCCAACAAAAAAATCCGCATCGAAATCGGTTCATTCGTTCAAAAGTTTGAGAGACATATCGACACGCGCGCGCGCACACACACATACACACACTGTGGGGAACACTATAAGTGGAGTGTTTAACGTTGGGCCTAGTAGTAAAATAGGTATGTCATAGTATACGATATTTTCCTAATGGTAATAAAAACACGTCGTACAAAAGTTGGTAACGATACTTTTTCGCAACCGGCGAGCGTACTCGATATGATCCAAATGTAATGTACATTATTAATCAACTTCAAAAAGAGGTGGTTATCAGTTGGTTGTCCTTTAAAAACATTCGTGTCTGTTGGTTACGTTTTTAGTTATTTATTTTTTACCTGATACAGAACTCCATCTTCCCCTCGTATCATGATGGATGGGTGGCCCGTGTGTAGAAGACTGACTTCTTCGCCGTCTTCATCACCCACACCTTCGTCCAACAATTGTTTAACAGTACTTGCTTCTACTTTTACCTCGGCCTAAAAATTAACACAGAGCAATATTAAGAAACAAAAAGCCAACCAAATATCCTTACGGATTATATCAAGAGCGTAAACCAGGATCCTGTACAGAAAAAGGCAGAAAGAAAATACCAGATTTTAATAATAGTTTTCATGACTTTCTCAAATAAGTACCTAGTAGAAGTGAGATAATAATTTAAAATAAACTTGAATAGCTAAAAACAGCAAACATTGTCTGCGTCACGATATTTTATTTTAAACGTCTCTTTTAATTACATTTTTTTTGATTGGACAAATCTTTAGTCTACTTTTAAAATACGTAACCCGTTTTAACGATTTTCGGTCTCTTGAAGAGTTGCAATTCTATTAACGCTCTTCTGACCGTACCTTGCTAAGCCCATGGATTATGTTCTATCTACTTTTTTTTCAAAAAATACTGTTTTGTTTGTTTATTACTTTCAATTGCATACAAAAGTGTTGAATGGTGTTGATAAACTGGATACTTACTCCATCTTCGTCTGTGAGGACCGGTAGGGATGGTTGTGCACTATCACCCCGTACTAACATTCCGGTGGTACCTCCTGGGGACATCTCGACCTGCCGACACACAACATTGTTTATTTATTTAAATATTTACCGTTTCACTGCAAAAAAATAACACTTTTTGAATACACGTCTTACTAAATTTTCAACCAATAACATGATGCCTCGTCATTCACGTGTTAAACAGTAGTTTATTTTTTTTTTGTGGTAAGGCGGATAATTACGTATAGTAGATAGTAGTGTTAACGGCTAAAAGTACATTGCAGGTGATTACCTTCATGAGCATGGTGGGCTGCTGCGTGGGAGGCGGCGTGGGTGGCGCGGGCGGGGGCGACGGCGGCGGGGGAGTGGGCGGCGGCGTTGGCTCTCCTTCGGCACGTGCCAGCCGCTTGCCCGTCAGCGGGCACAGCGTCAGCTCGCGCTTGGGGCTCGGCGGCGGTAGCGGGCCCAGCGCCCGCGGGAACGGGTCCTCCACACCGTCTGATGACTCCGACGACTGCTCCCACTGAAGGCACAGTAACATTTTTTTTATAATGACGAGAAAACAGGCGATTCTCCTGATAGCAGTTACCCTGCCTTCTGCTGGAGGGCAATCACAAGTATTAACACTGGCGACAGGAATAAGTACGACGGTGCTACCAACCCTGGCGAGCTAATATACAGAACGCTATCACCTGCTTACGATTGACTGCACTAGTAGAAAAATTGCTGTTAAACCAGCGATTCAAAGTACATCGCATTTCAACGCTGATCTTATTAATACCGTTTAGTTTTAAATTGACTATACTTTAGAGTTATTTGCAATGCATGGTGTTTTTTGTTCTTTCATTTATTACAAATAAAAAACCTTGTCAAATTCGAATGAGACAGTCTTCTCCTTCTGCCGGACCCAGCCGGCGGTGGCGGTGGCGGTGGCGGGCATGCCGCGGCCGCGACCGCGCGGGGTGCCGCCGCCGCGCCGCAGCAGACTGTCGCCCTGCAAAACATATTCAAATTCATTGATTGATGACAAAACTAACAGTTTTTTTTTATAATTCTCCCCAAACTTCCTTACTCCATGCCTTATGTTAAAGCCCTTAACATTTTTTATTTTTATAACATTCGATATTTTCATAAATAAATATTACACAAAATGAAAAAAATGACCGATTGATATGTTCAAATCATGGACAATATTAAATATTTTGAAAAAGACGACATTAAAGAAACGCCCAAACCCAGAAAATGAAGCAAAAATAAAGTACATAGTATGTTTAAATAACATCAAGTTAGTGAATTTTCGTAAAAGTACAAATCAAGCAAACGAAAGCAAAGCAATTATGCTCTTTATGTTGCTTTACTAACTCGCAAGCTCAATTCGACGTCTTTTTTTGAGGCATAAGCGTGGACATTTTCCGCCTTAAAAACTGCGTTATACAGGATGTATTTGACACCGTAACGAAAACATCCGTGGTAGTTTAGATACATATCAAACTTTAAAATTCCTTTTACAGTTTTTGTCGGAAACAAGTGCTTCAACATTTAGCAGTTTTTCAGCCCGCAATGTATAACGAACTAAGTACATGCATTAAGCCGCGTGTTGCGAGCTGTAAGTGCCGACCTTATACGCTGTTTTATTACATTGCTGTTTTTCAGTAATCGTGTTATTTATCAGATATTAAATAAAAATCGAGTTGCGCTATATAGTATTAATGAAGTCATAGTGAATTCCATAGAAAATTTTTGAAAAATTCATGAAACTTTTTTTTTTGAAAAATTCATAAAAAATTCCAACTACATATGCATGTCTTTCGTGTACACAATCCATGGTTGCATTTTTCGTTACACTGTCATTTACACGCTGTATAGGTATTTTATAATCAATCAGTATTACCTGAAGTTTCTTATTGAGAATTGTAACAGGAGATTTCCCCTCTGGATTTCCAACTGGCCGTTGAATAGTTCTCTGTATGATTTTTTGGCCCGATGGAGTGATGATAGTTTTCTCTGTAACCTGTTGACCCCCAGCAGAAAATGTCTTCTTGACCTAGAAACACGAAAAACCTTATTATGTCCTATGGACTAGGCTCTCTTGTACTAAATTATATAGCATGTTTTTACAGCCATAACTACTATTAGTATTTGTACTTATCGTTGGTTTGAAATTTTTAAGTTATTATCTCTGACAAAAAATATTTTCTGATAGGTCAGCGAAAAAGCACTGACGTCTTTTAATGGTAAAAGACAACAGTGGCTTATATACACCATAGACGTTACAGGTGCATAGCTATCCTATTACGTTGCTATTGTGCAAGTGCAGTCATTATGGCGTCAGGAATATGTAAGCCGTGGAGGGATCCACGGCTTTACATATTCCTGGCACGGCTTTATATATGAGGCAAGTTGCTGAGCAGCACTCGACCACAAGTGTTTTGTTGGTACTGACACGCTCGCCTCAATCGAGCTGCCCAACCCAAACCAACATGGGCAAAACAGGTTTTTTTTACTGATATAACTGTTCAATTGCTTGAATTGAGATTAAACAATCTTACCTGTCCACTATTAACGGCATTAGCCGCTGCTTTTTTTGCTTCCTCCATTCTTTTCTGTAACAAAATAAAGTCAGTGTGAGTAAATATCAGGCACATTTTTTTTAATAAAAAAATCTTGCTCGGGTTTGGATGTGTCTGGTTGGTGACAGGTTTGCCACCTATCACATTATAAGACAGTATCTTCGGCAAATCATAGGTGCTCTGGTTGTGCATCTTCATATTACTTTAGGGATGCGGGCGTTAAGATTAGGTATGAAAAATTAACTCTTATAATTTATAGATCAGTGGTTCTTACCTAATCTCATAATTAGAGAGCAAAACTTAAGGCAAATGTACAGCAATTAGAAATAAGTCTAGGAAGTACAAAACTAAAGACACACTGAATCTATGTACCAAACTGAGGTTCTTCAGGTACTAATAATACAATTACGAACAACCTCCAGAGGCACCAGTAAATGCAAAAATTCTACAACCCGGTCACGGTAATATTATATACAAACTTGGCTCTGTTTTAGGCGGCGCGCGGTGGCGCAAACGCGAATGGTGTTATACCGAGTGCATACCGAACTCGAGACGCGTAAATATAAATGCGTTTTCACCCGTTTGTACATAGTTAAAATACTTTATAATAATTTACAGTGACCCATTATTTGCAAATAAACCATTAGGTATGCCAAAGACGATGAAGAAGTAGTTGTCTCTTTTCCCATACCAAAATGCTAAGGACAACCATAAATAATAACATGGTGATGGCAACACTTACTTGTTTAGCTGCCATGATCTGTTTGCGGATTACATCTTGATCTATATTCAAACCCGGTCCCAGTTTGCCTGGTGAGTCTATTTTCATTATTCCTGAGCTCTTTGACATTATGTATACACCTGGAAACATATTTGAACTTGATATTTAACCAAAAAAAAAAAAATTATAATACAAGACTATACCCGCGGCATCGCTTGCGCACTATTATTATTTTTTTCTTTATATCGCACATAACTAGCCTTGCAATTGATTTGTTGAAACATATATTTATTTTTGTATTGTAGAAAAAGATGAACCGAACATATAAAGTAGTTTTTTTTCCTGCAATATCTAATGTATAGAAAACAAAGACTGCTTATACTTAGTACTTATAAAAGAATTTTAATGAAACATTAAAAAAAAAATAAAGTTTCCAATATTTTTAGAGTAAAATGTGGCACTTGTTAGAGATAAACTCCACTGTCGATTTTGTGTTAGTCACACCTATCGGTAATTTCACATCCGCATAACTGCAATACTAACAGAAAAGAATAAAACATATCTGAAAAGCTATAAAAGAAGAAGAAAACATACCTGTTGTCAAATTCGGCATATGTTTAGGGTCTACTTTAATGACACCCTTGATGTTTGGCATGCCCTTCCCACCGAGACCAAGAGATTTCACCAATTCTGGATCTATATTCGATTTTGGAGAGGACTGTCCATTAAGTACTTTCCTATCCACTGTCCCTGCCCCTATAAACAGGATAAAATTGAGCAAAATTTCTAGTAATAAAAATCTTAGTACAGTTCGCCACAAAACTCAAATACGTCTCGCGCGACGATCTTTCAATAGCCTGACGTAGGTACAGGTACAATCGAGTGCAACAGTTGAATAGCGACTTTCGGGGTCCACGCCAGTTCAAAAACATGTTTTATAATGTTTGTTATTATAGGTTAGTATATTAATTATCCTACTTTTTTAATGTATCATAAAACATTGATTATGCATGTGCAAGAAAGTAAAAAAATTATGTCGTATCCTACTAATTTTTATTATATATCCAAAAGGTTGTGTGTTTATCAAAATGACAATATTTATTTTAATAATATAATATACAGTCGTGGTCAACTAATTAGGGACACTCATTGGTTAAACCGAATTGTGAATTTATTTTTTATTTTCCAACGAGTCTAACCATATTCCATATCTCTTACATGTAAGTATAATTAGTCATTTATGTGCCCGATTATACAAACAATAACAACTTCTTAAACATTCAACCTCTTTACAGTATAGCTGATAGATTATCTTAGTGCTATTTTTTCAAATAATGCTGGCTGGCCATTTAATTAGGGACACTGGGATATTGCGTTCTATTTTCAAAATTTGAATCTCAATACTTTTTTACTTCTTCTCTCATTGTTTCGTGGCAGTTTTGCCGATATTTATTTTAAGTTTTGAAAAATATTTTGAAGAAAAATGGGTAAAAATAAAAGTTGCGATCAAACACTACGAAAAATTATCATGAAGTTTGTTGTCGAGCATGGTTGGCCATACCGAAGGATAGCAGAACATTTAAATTGTTCAAAAACTATGGTATACAATGCAGTGCAACATGTCAGACGCAATAACACGGATTTAAATGTGCCCAGAACAAAAAGATCGCGAAAAACAACTCCGCAAGAAGATAGACTGATAACAAGGTTAGCTAAGAAAGATCCGTTTCTAGGCTCTATTTTAATTAAACACGAAGTCTTTGGGACAGACGAATTAGCTAGTGACTCAGCGAGGACCGTTCGACGACGTCTGGTAGAAGCAGGGTTGTTCGAAAGAGTGGCTCGCAAAGTACCGTTGTTGAAGAAAGAACATAGAAATGCTCGTTTGGCGTTTGCACGTAAATATGGACATTGGACCTACGCCCAATGGCAACATGTATTATTCTCTGACGAGACCAAGGTTAATTTGATTTCTTCAGATGGAAGGCAATACGTACGGCGTCCAGTAAAAGCGGAAATGAATCCAAGATTCACAAAAAAGCAGGTGAAACATGGCGGTGGAAACATTAAAACGTGGGGTTCATTTTCTGGACGTGGAGTGGGACCTGTGAGGAAAGTTCAGGGTAACTTTGACCAACATCAATACAAGCCAATATTGGAGGAAACGATGCCTCCCTATGCTGAGGAGCATCTCCCTATTATATGGACGTTTCAGCATGATAACAACCGGAAACATACCGCCCGTTCAGTCAAGTCGTTTCTTACCAGTCAGTCAGTATTGTTGCTAGATTGGCCAGCGAATAGCCTGGACCTTAACCCAATCGAGCACCTTTGGCACGAAATCAAGAAAAAAGTAGCCACTTATCGTAGCACAACTTTAGATGAACTTAATGAAGCTTTTTGTAAGGCATGGACAAACATTCCTGTCGAAACATGCCAGAAACTGATAATGTCTATGCCACATCGGTGTCAAGCAGTAATTACTAACAAAGGTCTTGCTACTGGGTACTGATTTTACACGTAATAAAATGGAGATGTTAAAGATATTATAATACTGCAGATTATTAGTTTTGTTTAACTCTATTTTTCACTATAGTTTACTGTCCTTAATTAAATGTCCAGCTACAGAATTATACCTTAAAATTGAATACATGTTCAACCTTTGATATTAAATACTTTTTTCTATTTATTTATTCTTTGATTTACAGCCATTTAAAGCATAATAATCGGACCATATTATGCAAATAATAGTTACTGAAAAATCAATAGGGTTTTATATTTGTATGTACATAACCGGTTATTGTTCTTCACTATCTTGCATGTCCCTGATTAGTTGACCACGACTGTATACGTAGTATAAAATACAACATGTACAACCTACAATAAAAGTTTTACACAACGCCCAAGTAAAAGAGACAAAGCACAAGTATGAACGAGAGTTCGATACGCTCCCTCACTTCCCGCACATATTTCCGGTGATTCCCTTGGAATGTGCCCTGAGCAAAGATATCTTAGCTACTTCGACGACGCATTTAAATTTTGCATGAACTGTAAAGTTAAGTACATTCGTGACAAGATTTAATATCAACGGTTTCCGTAGACTTTTATATACCTTTAGGTTGTTGGTTTGAATATGGATGTTAGAAAAAACATATTATGCATGTTTCATTACTGAAAATGCAATCTGGATAATAAATTTGGAAAATGTAGAAAATTAAAAGTGGGTTTGATGTCACCGACATAAGGACGAAAATCACAAAAAATCTCCGTGTCAAGAATCAAAGCCATGTCTAAATATCTAATACCTTTACGCATGTACATTGTGACCTTGATCAAAAAGGTAGTCAATATAGCATACCTTTAACAGACTCTTCGTCAGAATAATCTTCATCCTCGCTAGAGGCTTCTTTTTTAATTTTCTTAGCAGCAGGCTCATCGTCGGCAGCACCGCACCACGCTTTCACTTGGTCTAATGCTCGCACTTTGCTTGTACGTTGTAGACGTCTGTAAATAATAATAATAATAAACTAAAAATATTCAACCTTTCAGATTCTCTAGTGTATTAAACTATACTAGTTATACAGCTAGTAACTAGTTAAATCAAATAACATACATACAGCTATATCTTTACGCTAAGTCACTCGGGAGGTATGTAGAGTATCGAGTGCCGAGTGTAATATTCCAATTAAAAATACCAAATTTATGACTCCGCAAAATCAATCATTTCATTTTTATTTACGTATGGATTTCGAGCAATATAATGCCTTCTTCTATCAAATATTACTAATCTTAATTTCCATTTTGCGTGTTCATCGCATCACGCCTGAACGGATGGACTGATTTTGCTAATTATATTTTTGTTCTGTTAGTTATTGTTAGGAGAAGGTTCTTATAGAAAGAAAAACAGGGAAAATTACAGAAAAAATATTGCTTAAATCCATACAAACTGTTAGTAGTCATCAATGGCAAGCGATACGAAGTTCGCCGGTCGGCTAGTAAGATATGAAAAGTTTAAACAAAATTATGGTAAATATTCGACAAACAGAAAAAATCCATGAATCTCAATCATCAGATTTTTTTTGTAATATTATCAGAGGCAAAACTTGACAGATTATATCTATACTCTAAACCAAATTCTTAGTATATTTCTTGGTCTTCAGAACAAAATAAATGCAAAAAAAAATATGATCTGTTCAGATTGATTTATGATTCTAAGATTACAACACATACATACAACCCATATTAGACTCAAAACAGGTTAATAATTAAATAAGTGGCCTTCACTGACCAACATGATGATTGGATTCTAATTGGATATTTGTGTGACACACAATTTGTCGACATTTCCAGGTCTGGGTGTTTATTAAATATATAAACTTGTATATCTTTAAATATTAGCGGCCCGCCACGGCTATGCACGGTTATGATATACATAATAAACCTTCCTCTTCAATCACTTTATCTATTAAAAAAAAACCGCATCCAAATCCGTTGCATAGCTTTAAATATTTAAGCATACAAAGGGACATAGATAGGTACAGGGCAGCGACTTTGTTTTATACTATGTAGTGATTTCTTTTGTTCTTTGACAACACTAATAACACAAGCATGTAATTTGCCAACTTTGGGGGATCAAGTTGTGTAATTTGTCCAGGGATATTCGTTTATTTTTAATATGAATATTGGAAGAGCGGCGAAGTAAATTTAAATCTATTAGCAGAACAGACCAAACTTAACTCTACGACTACGACGACACTAAAGGCCCGGTTCCTATATTCAAGAAACGAGTCGTATTGCGTACGAATGGTAGATTTTAATACAAATAGTAAAAATCTAACTACGGTCGTTCGTTATCGACAGTTACTTTGAAACATTATTGTGTAACTATATGCAACACTTCATCACTTTTAGATAACCAATGGTTATACTAACGGATAAAGGTTCGTTGATTATAGAAAACAAGCTTAAATATAGTTTATCTAAATTAGTTAGTTAATTGAGAAGTCAAAAACGATAAATTTTGTAGTTGCAAACGCATTGTCGATTGACAGTGAGAGTGAAAAAACAATAGAACATTCCATGAAATTTAATACACATATTTACAATAACCTCTTTCTTATTAACATAATATTCTTCCAAACTACACAATACATTCTTCAAAAATCAAAACTCAAATAAAAGGGGATGGAACTTTTTTGTATGAAGCCTCCGGCTTAGCGCCTGGCCACCATTTTGTTTTTTTTTTCAAAATGGCGGCGCACGATAATTCCTACAAATATGGACAGGGAACACTTGTACAAACAAAAAAGTATTAGGAACTACATATCCTAAAGCGTCACGTTACAGAGCTATTTCCAAAACAAAACGAACCAAATGGCCAAAATCTACAAAATTATATTTGAAATTGTATTTTTGTAACCACGATAGTCTTAGTAGTTCATTATCTTTTTAAGATATGTTGACCCTAATCCTTTTTTTGTTTGTACAAGTATCCCCCATATTTGTAGTAATTATCGTGCACCGCCATTTTGAAAAAACACAAAATGGCTGCGGTTGGCTAGGCCACAAAGGTTCAAACCCCTTTGAATGATAAATAACATTTACAAATTATTCAATAGCCATTTCATTAATTTTTACACCATATTTAAAATTAAAAGGCAACATTACTTAAATAAAAAAAACATGATATGCTCCTGTTTCACCGACATTCACTAGAGATGATTCTGATACATATTAAAGGTAAAACAGCTAGACTTTAGGTTTCTGAATTCTTAATGACGAAATAATCTTAATTTAATAAAAATCGTTACATTTCTTTAATAGCGTCAAAAACATTTTTTCAAATTTTTATCACATCAAAATAGGTCTTCATTTTCATCTTTTATCTCTATAGATAATGCAACGAAAGGTCTTCCCAACTTCAACAGTGACTTGTCTTCTTTTCTTATATAGTCCTTTATGGTGCTCCATGGTACACCGGTTGCTTTACTTGCAGCATATAGTGATTTATTGTGGTTCTGAACTAGATCCAATGCACGATCCATATCTGTGGCCGAATACTGCCTTCTTCTAGGCCGCGACATAATTCTGAGAACAAAAAAAATGCTTCAGTAATAATGAGTAAATAGAAACACAATAATTCACTAGTTTGGTAGTTTAAAAAAAATCTTATTAATGTACTTGTTTACTTTTCTTATACCTATAGTCCTCTATGGTGCTCCATGGTATACCGGTTGCTTTACTTGCAGCATATAGTGATTTATGGTGGTTCTGAACTAGATCTAATGCACGATCCATATCTGTGGCTGAATACTGCCGCCTTCTTCTAGGCCGCGACATAATTCTGAGAACAAAAAAAATGCTTCAGTATTATTAAGTAAATAAAAACATAGTAATTCACCAATTTGGAAGTTTAAAAAAATATTCTTATTAATGTACTTGTATTCTTTTCGTATATAGTCCTTTATGGTGCTCCATGGCACACCGGTTGCTTTACTTGCAGCATATAGTGATTTATGGTGGTTCTGAACTAGATCCAATGCAAGATCCATATCTGTGGCCGAATACTGCATTCTTCTAGGCCGCGACATATTTCTGAAAACAAAAAAAAACGCATCAGTAATATTAAGTAAATGGAAAGATAGTAATTTACCAGTTTGGTAGTTTAAAAAATATTCTTGTTAATGTACTTGTCTTCATTCTTTATGTAGTCCTTTAAGGTGCTCCATGGTACACCGGTTACTTTACTTGCAGCATATAGTGATTTATGGTGGTTCTGAACTAGATCCAATGCCAGATCCATATCTGTGGCCGAATACTGCCTTCTTCTAGGCCGTGACATAATCCTGAGAACAAAAAAAATGCTTCAGTAATATTAAGAAAATAGAAACATAGTAATTCAACAGTTTGGTAGTTTAAAAAAATATCTTTAGTAATGTCCCCGAAAAGAAACTTATTAATTTATTATTGATTTTAATTTAATTTATTATTGATTAAATTTATTTTTAATTAATTTATTGATGACATTCACAAAATCAGTTGGCAATTGTATTTACAAAATGTTTAACAACCCTAAAATTACCATATTATTAAGGGCTTTTGATTAAAAATAATAAAAGTTTGGTAACTTTTATATTTAGCTTTGATGTATTTCAAATGACTAAAAACTACAAATACAAAATCTCAGGTTAGTCGTCATTTACGTAAAAAAAAAGACGGGTTGCACACCGGGAGTGCCGGCAAAAATTAAAACTTGGACATTAACATTGTACATTTTTGATATTTTGGAATGGTTAGGGAATAATTTTGCACGAATTGCTTTAATTATCAGTATGAAAGTACTATCATTTATGCACAAATATTATTTTCATATCAATAGCCTGCGTTTGGCTTGACAAATAACTCGCTAAAGTAAGACCACGGCTAGGAGCTTCGTCATATTATCTGTATAGCAAACATTGCTCGTCTACACATAAAGCTTATTTTCAAGATGACACAAATAGAGCAATTTCTGTTGATATTAAACGTATTTGCTATCATGTTGTCTTGTGAGAATGTAATGGTAGGTATATTGCGGCGTATTATCCATTGCGAATCCCATACTATACTCTTCGGAAATATCTAAGCAATACAAAAACAATGAATCTACGTTTCATTTTAGATCTCGCACCGTCTTATTCGCGCATGCGCTCTGCACCGTCTTGCGATCTGACTCGAGTTTAAAATTTTTTACCCATTCCAAAAAAAGTGCGCAACGCCGCTAAAGAAGTTTTCACTTTAAAAATCAAACATACACACACACCCACACATACACACAAACATTCACATTTAAAAATACTATTTTTTTTTTGCAATTACAAAATAAATAAAAAAACTTACCTTTTTTTCTTAGTTTTGTATCTTTTGGTTATCAGTTGGTATTTTAACAGCTTGATCGCTCGCTCAAATATAAAATTTGGTTATGGGTAAACTTAAAATGCTAAAAAATCGCGTGTTATACTGTCATCTCACTAGCCAACCACAAATTCGTATACTTATTACACAATATAGAACACTGTCAAAAATATTCTGTATATTTAATAACATAAATTATAAAACTTTTATAAGATTCAAGTTTTATAATTTACAAGGATTATTTATATTCATTTTAAATTCTTTGAAAATTTTAGATCATTCTTTGACCTGCAACAAAACCCTCCAAAACTAAATTGATATTAAAACTTTGAAAGTTTGAGAAGAGCCTGGTATGAGGATAGTCACGGTCGCCCCCTAGCCAGTTAATTGGGACTTTCAAAAAAATATATATTTTCATAGAAGTATGTGTGTATGTTTGTATTTAAAATAATATGTCTAGTAGACAACGCATTTCAAATATACGAGTAAACTTAACAATTGTTAAGCACAGATTGAGGCTATTTAAGCGTTAATTTTTTATTTATTAACTATTTAATGTTTAATCTGCTGGCTGTCATTTTGTGAGTGCTGAAAATCAAGCATACTTTTTGTCAATAGCTTTTTTAGCACTGTTAAGTTATCATTTGCTTAATTAGTAATCGGCTATTATTATCGCTCATCTCCTCTGTGGTCTAGCGGTTCAGATGTTGGACTTGATTGCATGAGGTCCCGGGTTCGAATCCCGGGTCTGACAACAAAAAGAAAATTTGGTTTTCCCGATTATCTAAATAAAAAAATGTTGCTCTGGATTGGATATGTGCCCGGTTGGCGATAGGCTTGCCACCTATCACATTGTGAGACTTAGTGTCTTCAGCTAGTCGTGGGTACCCTGATTGTGCCTCTGCCTACCTATTCGGGGATATGGGCGTGAAGATACTTTTAAAACACAGTAACAACTCTGATACATATCATATGAGTAAATGATATTGAATGGTTAGTAAATAATATGTTAAGGAGAATTTTTCCCTAACCCCAACATTTATTTTAACCTCTACTTTGAAAAAAAATTAAAGAATTTGTCATGTTGATTATTAGTCATAAAGTATTAATTATATATATTAATCTAATTTTATATATTATAATATTGAAAAAAAATACATATTTTGCTGCACATATGCACAAAGCACCCATTTCTACGACGCGAAACCATTATTTAACCCTGACGGAAAAAGAAGAGAGCAGTTTGTGGAAACATAGCTTTTGAAGAGATTGTCCATCTCTTCAAAAGATTTCCATGAGGATTTGTTTGTTTGAAAACTGACATGATGGAGATAGTTTTCAGCTACATTACATGTAAGTTTCGTGTAAACATTGGGTTTTTTTTTATTTTTAATTCCTTTACCAAGTGTAGATAGATTATTGCGACCAGAGAAAAATCATTTTATAAAAATATAAATGTCATCCTTACCCTGTCGGTGTTAGCGCTGGGCTATCTGATTTCTTGACAATCTGCTTCACAACTTGTGGCATTGGTGTGCTTATTTGTTTAACCTGAAATAATTTAGCATATTGAGGTTTGTCTAGTTTATAGCAGCATTTTACTGGGTGGTCGAGTTTCGCAGCGACTCTTCCTTACCTATTCCTGCCACCATAACCTCCAATGCTTGCCGTTGACGTGTTCCGGTTCGGAAGGTAGGGTAGCCTGTAAACTTACTCTTGCTCGAAGCCTAAGATCCCGGCCTCAGGTTGGCAACGCACCATTACCATCTTTGGTGTCACTAGGCAGCATGAATTTCTTACCATCAGGAAATCCATCTGCTTGTTTGCCTTCCAATATCATAAACAAGCCATAGTTTTGTAAGGTTTATTGTGGGGATGCTGTACTTCTACGGGTTTCTTAATATTGCAGTAAAAGTATCAAATAGTTTTTTTTCTTTGACTACTGATGAGATAGCAAACAAGGACTCTCCTTATGGTAAGAGACAACTACGGCATATAGACACCATAGATGTTATAGGCGAGTCGCTGTCCTTTCACCTGTACCTTGGATTTTTGAATTTTTATGACTGTCATAATTCGGTCTGGAGTGTGGAGTCGCCAGTAGACTTGCACAAAAGGCTTTCCATCAAGGTCTCAGAGCAGCTACGCACCTGTCATCATGGTGTCTATAGACCACGATAGTCTCTTACCATTAGGAGAGCCGTGTTGTCGTTCGGCGATCTCTTATACAAAAAAAAAAGACTATCCACCTGCACAGGATGCTGTTGCTGCTGCAGCTGTTGCGCCCGAAGTGCCTTCAGCTCTTTTTGCCGCGCCAATTGCTTCTCGAACGCTTCCAATAAATGTTTACACGTCTCCATATTCTCCACTGGCTCCCACGTGTTTTGCTCACTATCGATACAAAAATGATATTTGATACATCCATCAACACATAGAACATTTTCTGATATATCATTAATATTTTTAAACCCTGACGGACTAACGAGGGGTGTTTTATGTTTGACTTGTCTCTGTACGTACGTATGTGAATGTGTGTGTATTTGTGTCTGTGCGTGTATGACATCATAGCTTTTAATAGGATTTCTATGCTGATTTTTTTAAAAGAAGATAATATGATCGAAGCTGTTCTGAGCTACATCACATACATATTTTGGTTTTGTTGAGGGTTATCGTATTTTTTTAATTTTATGTCTATTATTTACTCTCGTTTTGTGTATGGCTTAAACCACGTAATTTGTTAGAACATCAACATAAAATAGCTGATGTGTCATTCTGAGCATTCTGATAATTTCAATAAAATTTGTTTAGTGGTTCGGACATGAACAATTGTAAAATAACCAACAAATTTACTTATATTCTACACTTTTAACAAAATAGTAATAACGTTAACGTTTTAACAAAATAGTAATAACGTTAACGTTTTAACGTTTTAGCATTAGACCTAAACCTTTTTGAACACTCTGTATATCGATAGAAATCGCGGCTTAATTTCTAGTAGGTATGCGTATAATGGTACTGACTGCGTATATCCTTCCCACTTGAGCAGGTACTCGTACTGCTTGCGGCGCGGGTTGAACCGCTTGGCGAGGATCTTCTCGACGACGAACTCGCCGGCGCCGGCGCCGTCGTCGGCCGCCCCCCGACCGTCCGACCGCCGCGCGATCCGCTCCGACGGCGGCACGCGCTCCTGCGCCAGCCGCACCGACTCCGTCGACTCCTGCACCCATACTTCGTTTTGGAGAGGTACCTTGTGAGCACCTCTGTGCTCCCATATACTTTATACATGATCCCACTATTGGTAATTATATTGTACCATCTCGGAATCAATAGCTACGCCAAGTTCCTTGCAGGGTAGGCAGAGGGTATCGAGAGACAAATCTGGCGACCCTTGCAAACCTGCCTGACTTCCTCAACATTCATTATCCTTTTCATACTAACACGCCTGATTCAACACAGCAGGCAGCATTATGCTGATGCGTGGGTCTCTGTGCTTAGATATTTTGTGTAGCCAGTTTTTAAAAAAGGTTTATTGTTATTACTCTATCAACTAAATTTACAAGTCTATTTCACTCTTCTCTACTGAGTTTTAATTATTTAACGTCTGACGAACACCCCGTTTTCTCTTTCTGCCAAGTTCAGCCTTGCTGACAAACAACTCGTACAAGACGAGCATAGGCTTGTCGTTACTAGCACCGTGACATCTGGTAGTAGGTTTGCGTCCAGATTAGTACCAACCCGCCTTACCTCTCCCGTCGCCATAACTTCTTAACGTGTTCCGATTCAGACAATAAATAGCCAGTAAACTTACTTTCGCTCGAAGTCGAACATTGTAGCCTCAGGTTGACAACATACCATTACCACCTTTGGTGTCTAGGCGACGTAAATTTCTTACCACCAGGAAATCCGTCTGCTTCCAATATCATAAAAAAACCACATTTAAATGCGAAACTAAATGAGATACATTTAGTTTCGCATTTAAATATGGTTTTTTGCAATGCAAGTTTCATAAAATAAATAACTATTATTAAAAATATTAAGTTTAACGCAGGAAATCCATTACTCAAATTAGGGACAGTTGGATCAAAATGAGATATTTTGATCAAAATTAATCCAGCAGAGTTACAAAACATACACATTCTAAAAATACGATGCTGCTGTCCGTTCTTAGTCGCCTGCGCCAATGTACAGAATTTAGTTTAACAGTTTTATTATAAGTTATAAATCCAGAAAGGCAATCAGAATAATGTATACTGTGAAAATCACTAAATATACCTCTATATTATTTTTTTTGTTTTTTTTTTATATTTATTTTAAAAATTTTACACCTTAGAAGCGTAATGTAGTGCTCAAATCAAATTTGTGACCAACTAACTATGTACCTATATTCAATCATATTAATATTATAAATGCGAAAGTTTGTAAGTATGTATGTATGGATGTTTGTTACTCTTTCACGCTCGAATGGCTGAACGGATTTGTCTGAAATTTGGAA